>BQNB010076062.1:0-31268 GCA_026074375.1 Tanacetum coccineum | reverse complement strand
GGATTCTTTTGACATGTTAAGGTCAAGTTGTTTGGCGGACAACCCGTGGCATAAGTTTCCATTTACAGGCTTTGTTGCTATGTTATCCGCGATTTTCACACTCATGGTGGACTCGATGGTTACAAGCATATATACCAAGAAGAACAACGTGATAGCAGCTGATCATGGAAGTGAGGTAGTGGCCGGAGACCATGAGAAGGCGATCACGAGTGGGGGTGGCGTGAACTTCCATGGACACCATCATGGCCAAAAGGGTCCAATAGGACAACAACTTCTACGTTATCGTGTAGTAGCCATGGTTAGTTTCATTTAAATATCGATATTGATATTAATTAGGAACCACTACTGCATTATCCTAAGAGTGTGTAAGATTTATAACCCTTATCACTTATGGGATAGAAGCATTCAAACCCTAAAACGGCACAAATAAAACAAGTAGTTATAACATAAAGTATATTTATCGCATAATGGATTGGTTTTTATTTCTATGAAAAAAGTTATTATATTTCCTAGTAATAAATACATATTGACATATACCGGAATAATTTGGATATTTGGTTTTCAGGTGCTAGAACTTGGAATAGTTGTTCACTCGATAGTGATCGGACTCGGGGTTGGAGCCTCAAATGATGTTTGCACAATTAAACCATTAGTGGCAGCTCTTTGTTTTCATCAAATGTTTGAGGGCATGGGTCTTGGTGGTTGCATTCTTCAGGTAACCTCATTTTACATAATTAGACTAAAACTCTGTATTTAAAGATGGGTATATCATTAACCATACAAACATACAATAGGCCGATTATAAAATGGTGAAGAGAACAGTCATGGTTTTTTTCTTCTCAATAACAACTCCATTCGGGATTGCTCTTGGGATCGCATTGTCAAAGACATACAAAGAGAATAGCCCGAGTGCCTTGATCACAGTCGGATTACTTAACGCTTCATCAGCTGGACTGCTAATATACATGGCATTGGTTGATCTTCTTTCGGCTGATTTCATGGGTCCGAAGCTTCAAGGAAGCATTAAACTTCAAATTAAAGCCTATGCGGCTGTCTTGTTAGGTGCTGGTGGGATGTCTTTGATGGCGAAATGGGCTTAATATTCATTTCTCATCGGAATGATATAAACAAGAATTTGTGGATATACAAGAATTTGTGTGTTTTTTTAAAACTATATTATATTCAAAGAGGTTTAAGTTTGATCCCAGTAAACGTAATGAACTGAAGAGCGCGTCGTTGTACTTTACACCGTTCTAAATGTAGTAGTTCAGATTTCCTTGTTCAGTCTACCTAAAATACTAAATGTGAGAATTTTGCCTTATTTACTTGTATAAGCTAGAGTTAATATCGGTTGTGTTATATGCAAATGAATCCAATAAAAAGTGTACTTAGAGGAGAAAGAAGGTGAAAGTCTAGTCTATTATTTTTTCCACAAGTTAATTAGATAACTATATTAAGACTAAATTACATTGTTCCTTCTTGTGGACTTGTGGTTACACTGTAGTCACTACTACGGTCCTTGTGTTGAAACATTTGCACATCGGTAGTCAATTTATCTTCGATGTCCATTAAATGGCATCACTAAGTCCTCTCATGTGACTTGCACTGCACCTGATGCCCTGATGGTAGAAAGGTTATTCAATATTATATTTCTTTATCACTTTTCATAAAAGCTTCATTAGATACACAAACACCTTTACATTCTTACATCTCTAAATTCATCCCTACAATTCCGGCCTACAATTGTCGACACCAGGACCACAGCCACTTGAACCTTTACACATCGGTAGTCCCTATCTTGGATATCTGTAAGTGGCGTCATTAAGTCCCCTTAGCTTGCACCTCAGAGTAGAGAGCTCATTTAGCATTATCTTTGTTTATTAGTTTTCATACATAGTACAAGCTCAACAATTATGTTAAAACCCACCGGCCATTAATCCAAAATCAAATAACGTCAATTCAACAATCTCACATCCATAAACAGAGATAGATTTTAAACATACTATTAAAATGGTGTCATATCCAATAAATCGATTCAAAACCAAAATATATACAGGTGGCGGCGGGGTTCATTGGTTGTGGGCAGTGGTTGTGGGGTTTGGTTCTTTATCTTCACATGCATGATGGATAGGGTTCAATCTATTTTACAGTTGGGTTTGTCTAATGTTATGGTAACAAAAAAACCTAAGATGAAAAACATTAATCGCAAAATATTTTATTACATTGTATCCGCCGTCTACCTCTGTTCAGAAACAACTTTTATGAAAAGTTATATAAATAGTTACATAATAATAGATTACTTAAAATTAAGGTTGGGGCCATATATTTGATGTAAATATTACAGAAAATACAACATTTGTATAAAAAGTTTTCATGTTTACATCAGATTTGACTTAATGTTTGGTGTGAACGCTGATGATGCCCTAATAGATCTGAAGATATTAGTTAAAAACACGCCTTCTTAAAAAAATTAGTTAAAAACCAAACTTTTTAGAACAAAATACTTGATAAGTGGCATGAAAGTTGCACTTAAATGTGGCCTGGTGACATTACAAAGCTGTTGTACTTCATTAATTTGTTTAAAAAAACACATGATGTCACAATCTTATGTATATAGTTATATATAAATGACAACCCAAATGAGCTTCATTCAAACATATCCAACAATTATCAGCAAACATATTCTTTAATTAACCATGGCCTCCAATCTAAAAATGACATCAATTTTCTTAATCTTAATGATCTTTCTATGTACCAAAGCCTTGTCACAATGTGAAGATGAAACAAATAACCCTTGTAACAACAAACTGAAGGCACTGAACTTAAAGGCGTCATCGGCATCGCCACTATCCTGATCGCGAGTATCATTGGGGTATGTTTACCTCTAATCACACAATCCGTCCCTGCCCTTAGTCCAAACCGTAGCCTATTTGTTATCATTAAAGCTTTTGCTTCTGGCTTCATTTTGGCAACTGCATTTATGATTGTCTTAACGGATTCTTATGGCATGTTGAGTTCTAATTGTTTGGCTGATGTCCCTTGGCATAAGTTTCCATTTACGAGCTTTGTTGCTATGGTATCGGCGATTTTCACACTCATGGTGGACTCGATGGTTACAAGCATGTATACCAACAAGAAGAAAAACGAGAAGTCTGAAAGTAGTGAGCTAGCGGCCGAAGACCAGGAGAGGGTGATCACAATTGGTGGTGAGATGCACTCCCATGGACACCATCACCGCCAAAAGGGCACAATAGGACAACAATTTCAACGTTATCACGTAGTAGCCATGGTTAGTTTCATTTATAAATCCATACTGATATTAGAAACCACTTTTGATAGATAAAAAGTTAGTAATTCGAATGACAGACTCTTTTAATCATCCAACTTGTTTTATAATAAATAAATCCATAAGTTTTTAGTAAGAAATAGTGAGAACTCAAAGAAAATGTCGTGTTTTTTAAAATCATCATCATCCATAAACGGGTCTAGACCAAAAAGAATGAAGTTTTAAATTGTTTGGAGTATAAAACTGTTGTGTACAAGGTGGTACACTTAGAAAAATACAAACCCCCAAACTGAACACAAAATTCTGTTAGTATATTTTTACTATAAAGCAAGTTTATTACTACTTTTTTTTATAATTGATTAGCAATAATATTTCTCTATTTCTTTCTAAGTAAATAATGCATATATTTCTTAATAAATACATATTAGAAATAGTCCGAAATAATTATAAATTACGGTTTTCAGATGCTAGAACTTGGAATAGTTGTTCACTCAATAGTGATAGGACTTGGGCTTGGAGCCTCAAATGATACATGCACAATTAAATCATTAGTTGCCGCTCTTTGTTTTCATCAACTGTTTGAAGGCATGGGTCTTGGTTCAGGTATAATAATGTTTACCTAATTTATAAAAACTTCGTATTTGTATACATATAATATATCTATATGACTATAACCAAATAAACATATAACAGGATGAATACAAGAAGATGAAGAAAACACTAATCATTTTTTTATTTTCCATAACAACTCCAATGGGAATTGTTTTTGGGATCGTGTTGTCAAAGACATACACTGAGAATAGCCCGACTGCTTTGGTCACAGTAGGATTGCTGAATGCTTCATCATCCGGAATACTAATATACATGGCATTGGCCAATCTTCTGTCAGCTGATTTCATGGGTCCAAAGCTTCAAGGAAGCATTAAACTTCAAATTATGGCCTACACCGCTGTCTTTCTAGGCGCCGGTGGGTTGTCTCTAATGGCAAACGGGCTTACAGCTCAATTGTCATCGCAGTCCATTTTTAAGAAGCATGAATTTGGGTCTATTTTAACTAATCGTGAAAGAGGAATAAGTTTTATCGCTTTGTAAGCGTAATGAAGTTTGTTTTACTTTACACCATTCTAAATCCTTATGAAGTTCAAGTTTTGTATTCAGTTACTAAAGTTACTAAATATACTAAATGTGAGAATTTCGCCTTATTTACTTGCATATATTTGACATAGGTTGTATACTAGATGTTAACCTACATTATGCTTAATAAACGAGTTTTATTTGAAAGGGAGATTGTGAAACATGATGATTAAGAGGTGTTTGTGAGTTTTAATTTATTAAACAACATCACCAGGGCCAGCTAGTAGCTCTAGACTTCTAGCAAAACATCTATTCGTCGAATGACATGTTGTTGTTTGTCTATGGAAGATGGTCTCGATATGGTGGGAAGTAGGAAACTCTCCCAAAAGAAATTGCCAATATAATCTTATGGGGAGATATCAAACCCTTTTAAATGTTGCTTCGATGTTGTTATTCAAACCAACTTAAGGATCATATAAAAATAATCAAATTCGCTAACTAAAACCTCCGAGAAGAGATTACTGAGGAAATCAAATTTATTTCTCATTTTTGGATTCTCCATAGAATATTTCTAAAGTGTTAGCCCAAGTATAACCAAGACGATGAGAAATGTTCAACACAACTCCTTGTGAGTTCTTGAAGAGAAAGATTATTCACTTCGGTGTTGATGCGATTAAGCTATGAAGCACAAGATTCAAAGAAGAAGTTTGTTCAATGAAGATGGCGGTGCCTCACTGAACGGAGTTTGATCTCCTTGTAAACCAAGATGTTGAGCAAATAATCTTATACATCTAGAAGGTCAAGGGCGGGAAGAAATACTAAAGAAAAAAAATGAATAAAGCGGTCTTTTTAGGATTAAGTACCTTTGGTAAAAAGGTACAACAATTTTCAACATTGTTCATGTAGGAAAAGTTTATCTCATTCTAGCATATTAGCCGGTATCCACGCAATGCGACGGCGGGTACCCGGTAACTAAATATTGTAGCGAACAAACGTTGTTCATTTATATGTTTTTTCTAACATAATTTTACGAAATAATGACAAATTTTAATTAAAATAGCTATTAACTATATCGATGCAACTATTTCACATCCAAATAACATAAGGTTCAAATTAAAGAGAGTGACATAAGTAGTTAAAAGACATAAATTAAAGATAAACGTCGATACAAAACGAAATGTAAGAGACATTGAAAAAGATAGTTCGTTAACAATATAATAATCGAACAAAATAATCAAGAACCTAATTGTTTATAAAAAAATATATTTTTACCTTAACGATTGATGGAGATTTGACTTGTCGAATGATGTAAGCCATAGTGTTAGAACCCATTGAAGTTATACATTTTTAGATTAAAATTTTGAAGATGAATTATCAACGTCAATCATGTATATATATAATTCACAAATCAACTTTTTTTTTTAAAATAAAGCAGTAGATATACATACTATTAAATGAGCGGTTTCAACATTAAATCATTGACCTATTAAATGGGCGGTTTTAACATTAACTTAATGACCATGATTATGGTCATGTAACCATTATAAATTTATAGAGGAGGTTATGAGGTTAACTGGCCGATTAAAGCTCATAACTCTTTTTGACTAGGGGTTAAAAACTCTTTTAAATGGCTATTATTAACACATGTAGTTAAAAAAACGTATACATTAAATCTGATGTGAATTTAAAAATGTGTATGGTGAACATTGACTAATGGCTTTATATCTTTCCCAAACAAGAAATGTTTTGGTCCTTAAAAATTTTTAGATTTCTAAAATATAATCACACGGGTACCCGCCGCTGCAAAGGCGGCGGGTACCCTGTGACTATATTTTGCGACGAGCAAAATTTATTTCGTTAAACTTTTTTTTAATAACAACTGTACAAATGAATGATAATTTAAATTAAAATAACTTTAAGTAATAACAATGCAAAATATTTCATATCCAAATAAACATAAGATTCAAACGAAAGAAAGGAACACATAAGTAGCATATTTGAAAATAAGTTAAAATAGACCGGTATCCGCGCGTTGCGGCGACGAATTCTCGTATAATTAAATCTTTCGGCGAGGGGCTAGGCGAGGTTCAAGGACCAGAAGAACCTTGGATGGGTGAATCTATTGTGTGTTAAGTATGATTAGTTTGTGTTGTAGCTTTTTGATTCTTTCTTAAACAATGAGTTTCTGTTTGATAATTAAGAATTGCATTACTGACATTTTAATGTATATTAATAACTTTTTTAAGTTTTATATGTTACAAGTATTGATATGGGTGTTGCTCATGGTTTTTCCAATATAACACTATTTGATCCATTATACAGACGTTACAACTTTTGAGGTACCAGTATTGATAAATTTGGGAAATTCCTTTCATAACAAGATAATGTTTTTGATTCTTTAAAAATTTTAAAACTTCTAAAAGTAAATGACTTAAATGCTTTTATAAAAGTATCCTAAGTTGTAACTATCCGACTTATCTTTGAGAATGTATTCACAGTTTCTAGCTAGCTATAATATGTGTGTATCACAACATAACACACGTTTATTTCTTTTATAAATATACTCGACGAATGATCAAATACAATGTTTTCAATTAATTGGACTAGTAACAGGTTGGGCGGATTTGAACTTGTGGTGAAAGAAAGCACACAATTATTAGTAGCAAAAACAGAAAGATGAAGAGCTACACTCCCATGTTAATGGATCAAGAAATGACCCGGTTCTAGAATATGAATTTCATCCTTATAAAAGTAAGTCCAGGGACTTTAAAACTTATAATACTCACAGATTCACATTGGTTAAATGCTCAAAATACATGTCGTTAAGCTATGTCTATACCAAAATCACATTTGTTGTTCAAAGTAGTTTCAAAAGAAACTTAAATTTGTTTACTTTACAACACAAACACATGTTTACAAAATACATCTCGATAGAATTGAATGTTTGGAAATAACTGAAACATTAATACTCCTTATAGTAACATATTGAATTACTTTTTAGATTGATAAGTAGCACTTATATATCTTGAGAAATTAATAATCTAAAAAAAGATTATTATTTTTTATAAAATATAGGAAAACACAGTGTGAGAGCCAAATTGAAGAAATTGTTTTCGCTAAATGAGTCAAAATTATGCAGATTTTATTTTAGAAAAAGCACATAAATACTTGGTAGCTCTTTTTTTTTCTTTTAACTTAAATGTAAAATATATTTTTTTTAGGAAAAATCATTTATATCCTTATGATAGTTCAATATTACATTAATATCCTTTCCAATTTTGTAATTACGTCATTATCCTTTTTAAATTTTTGTAATTACATCAATATCCTTCCCAAACGTTTGTAATTATCTCAATATCCCTCTCACACTTTTGTAAATACATCAATATCCTTCTTAAAATTTTAAAATTCTCATACATATAAAAAAATCAACATGTTTTTTCATTACCTGAGCCAAAAAGTATATATGAACAAATAAATATATATGAGCAATATGTTCATTCATATTTATTTAAGTTAATTGCTTGAAAATGTATTATACTTGCTACTTTTTGTTATTATGTGTATTGAACCTTTTTTTTTCTTATTGTGTGTAATGAACTTTCAAATTTCAATTATTGTGTGTATTTTGTGACTATTCTGTCATGTAAAATAATCATTTTACCCTTCAAAATTTCAAAAAAAGTAAAAGTAAAATGGTCACAAAATACACACAATGATCGAAATTTAAAGTTTAATACAAACAATAAGAAAAAAAAGTTCAGTACGCAAAATAACAAAAAGTGACAAGTATGATACATTTTCAAGCAATTACCCCTATTTATTTCCAAACTTTCGTAATTACATCATCACGTTCTTTTATCGCTCGAGGCCAAAAACTTTCTATGTATAATATAATCATGATCAATATAAGAGATAAATAATAGTTTCATAATTTAAAATAATTATACTTATGATTTAATTTATTTTTGGAAATATATATGAATTTAAAAGTTTGAGAATGATATTAATATAATTACAAAAGTTTATGAAGGACATTGATGTAATTACAAAATAGAATATATTTATGTAATAGTAAACTTTTAGAAAGATATACATGGAATATCTACTCATTATTTTTTTTTGTGAATCAGTAAAAATTACAAATAAGTCCCAAAAATCTCAAGAAAAATAAACTAATCTATACTCCGACTTAATTCATAAACATGTAAAGTGTTCTCAGTTTAGTCTTTATCTCCTTCTCAATATTTTTTTAAAACGAGCAATTTTCACAAAACCCTATACCACCTATCTCACAATAAATCCCACAAACACTTTCAGCGCGACTTGAACCTACAACCTCTATATTAGTGGGAACACACATACACTAGACCAAAGACCTTGGGTAGCTACAACTTAATTTAAAATTTATAGTTTAAGTTAAATAGTCATTAAGTTTAAGATGATTTAGACTACACAAAAATTGGGTACTATAGTCTTTGCAAGATTGGGATTGTAAGATTGAATCGAGATCGTAAGATCCCACCCGAGTCTCTTGTCTTGCTAATAGGTGTTGGCGGATCATAACGTTATACATCTATACATATCTATTGAATATCAAACACGAATTCATAAGATAGCCTAAGAAAAAGTTTGACATTTAAACATCATGATAATAAAAATAGTGAAATACAGTTAATTTGTTTAAGTTATCATAGCAAAATAAATAATTTAGTGAGATAGAAAAAAAAAGACATGAGATGTAAACATGCCAACAATCAAAAACATAAAAAGTTAATCTATTTCAAACGTTTCGGTAACTTCATTACCTGCGCTCAAATAATTTCGAGTCCTTTTAAAGTATTTATCACGGCTTTGTACGGTAGAAAGATATATATATCTTGTAAAACACTTTTGAACCAAAATATAATATTTTAGAGTAATATAATAGGAAAGAAAAAGAATACAAGTCTTATATAAGGTTTTGAAATAAAATAATAAGATAACTTATCAATTGGTAAGATCGGATCGCGAGCTGATCCTACGATCTTACGTTCGATCCCACGATCTGAACATACGAATCCTACATCGGCATACGACCTATAAACGAACTTACACGTATTTTACTATGAGCACATAAAACCGTACGATCTTACTAGTTTATTGGCGATCTTGACAACCTTAATATATATGATTGGATAGCGGTCTCCCAAGAATGATAAACTGAATAATAATTGCGAAAAATGAGTCAAAATGAAACCTTTACTTATGAAATAGCATGAATGTAACTTGAAACTTTAAAAGAATTAGGAACCGTTTGGTAGGGAGGTTTTGGATACAAAGAATGAAATCAAAAAAAAAATTCTATATGCAATTGATTGGTACTACTGACTATGGGTGTCAAGTAAGCCGCAATAAAAAAAATGATTCCACATGGGAGAGCCAGGATTCACGTAATCAAACCACATGTGGACTCAATTTTCATTTTATCATTTCTCAACCATATATTTATTATATTATATTATATTTTTTATTTTATAATTTTTAAAATAACATTTAATATTCTAATTTTTATATAAACAAATATATTATACAACATTTAATATTCTAATTTTTATCGGATGTTCAAACGGCGTTTCTTCCTAATAGGCAAATTCTTGATGGCCCGTTTATCATAAACGAATTACTTTCTTGGTGCAAGCATAAGATAACACAAACCAATTGGTGTTTAAATGTTGTCTTGCAAGCTTATGATTCGATAAGGTGGGATTTTTTTAGAAGATGTGCTTAGACTTTTGGTTTCGGTTTCTAAATGGTGGCTCGTGGCATTCGGGGTTGTTTACACTTTGGTAAGCTTTTTCGGTCCCCTCCTAATGGTAGGTCCAATACGTCCGAATTCCAATGTTCATGTGGGTTTAAGAAGGAATCCTTTTGGCTCCCTTACTTTTTATCAGTAATTAGGGAGTCTCTTCATCTTTCGTTATCTAGGGCCATCGAGGCGGAGATTTTTAAGGGCATCAAATTGGTTCGACTCTGAATCTTTCCCATCTTTTTTATGCGGAAGATGCGGTCCTTTATTGGTGATGGTCTATTGCTAAACTAATCTGTATTACTCACATTCTTCATTGTTTTCTTGTTTATCCCGGCCTTCGTCGATCAATCTTAAAAAAGTCACCCTTCTCTGGAGTCGGATCCGAGTGAGGATGTTAATGCTCAGCTTTATATTTTGGTTGTTCGACTATGAAAACCCCTTTTACAATACTTAGGGTGATGTTTGGAAGTAAATAGCTCGACTCTTCAGGATGTGTCGATACGATGGTAAACTGAAGGCTCGTCTATCTAATTGGAAACTTAAAGACTTATCTGTTGGAGGAAGCTTACTCTTTTTAAAGTCGGTTCATGGGTCGACACCTATTATATTAATGCCATCTATAAGGTTCCTAATCGGTGTTACAAACATGAGTCATACGTAGAAATTTTTTCATGGTGTTCATGCCGCACGGAGAGGAAAATAGGTGGATCGAGAATCTGATGATGAACATGAATCAGATGATGATTTAATGGAAGGAGATTAAATCAGTAGACAGTGATGTGACGAAGTCCTGGAAACGTGTTTGAGGAGCGATCGCTAATAAAAAAAGAATTACAACAACCAGAGGTTGTCTACTGGTCAAAAGGAGAATCATTCCCAAGGACCATTCAACATTTTTAATGAGTTGCTTAATTAAAGAAAAAAGACAATGTAGAAAGTGAAGACAAATTCGGAACAACAGTCACAATACCCTCCAGGCTATACCTCAAAGAGTATGAGAAACATTTTTGCAATAATGTTGAAACTCCCAAGAAAGAATGTGGCCGAATTTTCACTAGGTGGTCCCTGAGAGAAGTAAACGACTTTTCAAAGACATTGGTTCAAATGAAAGTTCAAAAGATAATGTAAGCAGCAGAATCGGTTTCTCAGGCCATTTTAAAAATCAATGAAACCCACGTACCGGTGATCAATATTGAAATTTATGGAAGAATTGGAGATAGTGGGGCAACAATGGGATAAGATAACATGGATGGTTGTATGAATTACATGACGGAGATGATGGAAATCACAAGGGATGAAGGAGGGTTTTCGATGAATTTTTTGTCACTAAACATTCAAGGCCTGGCCCAGAAGGCAAAAAAAAGACTGGCCAAGGAATTATGTGTAAAAATAAAGTGAATTTCAAACGTTACAAGAAACAAAAATGAGAAAAATGGAGATTTTTTAGTGTTAAGAATGTGTTTGTGTTGGGGCAATTTTGGGCGTTCGATTAATGATGTTCATATTGATCAGTAGGTAAACTCTGGAGGTATTTCTTGTAGTGTGGGATCAATAGCTTCTTACCGTAAAAAAGACGTCACTGTGTCTGATTACTTCATTATGATTCGTGGTGTGTGGTTGAAAACTGGGTGTGACTTTCTCATTGTTTCGGTTTACGCTCCTCAAGAATTAAATGAAAAAAAGATGTTGTGGGATTATTTGACTTCATGTGTTAATAATTTGGAAAGCGATGGGATTATAAATGGGGATTTTTAATGAGCGTGAGAGGTAACTCTGAAAAGAATATGGGGGTCGAATTTTAATGTTCAAGTGGCAAATGAGTTTTTCAATTCGTTATCGTCAATGCGGGCTTGGAGGAGATTCCTTATGGTGGTTGTTCTTTTTAACGTGGTTTCAGAATCTCTACACAAAAGATGGATGTGAGCAAACTGATCGTTTCCCTCATTTTCTGAGAATCTAATGATTACTTGCCCGAAACTTCCATAGCACCTTCTCTCAGAACGGTACTTAACAGATCATTCGCCATATTTTGCTTCCGAGAGTCTCACTTTGTTATGGCCGACTCCTTTTCTGATTTTTATTCTTGGTTGAAATGGAAGGATTTAATAAATTTGTTGAAGATCAAGTAAAATGAAGCCCCTGTTGACGAATCTAATGCGACGAGTAACATGATGAAGAATGCAATATCTCAAACCAGAAGATTCGAGATGAATAAAAGTAATATGAAAAGTTCAAAAAACATATAGCAAAACTCAAATATGATCTAAAGGACAGTGATGAATAATTGAGAATGGTGAAAGGCAGCGATTAGTTGTAAAATTAAGAATGAAGTCTTGAAAATCCATTCAAGGATATCGACAAAATTCAATCATTGGACGCGGCTACAAAAAGGAAGATTAAATGGACCAAGAAGGAGAGGAGAATTCGAGTTTTTATCACGTTGTGTTTGAATAAAAAACGAGTCACTAAAATATCGTGGGAGATGGTTGATGCAACATGTGTTGATAATCCCGCAAAGGTGAAAATTGAATTCCCTCCATCATTTAGTAAAAGATTTGACAAACCTCTGGCTAATCGAGCCTTTCTCATGTTACGAACTTTTAAAAATTTATCTGTGATCAAGAGGATGAGCTGGAACTTCAGCGAAGTGGTCTAAAGATGAAGCAAAGAGGGCGGTTATGGGATTGATGGTACTGATTAAAGCCCCCTTGTCCAGACTTTCCCACGTTTTTGGTTTTCTATTGTCATTCTGGATAGGTGATTGAAAATGACATGTTTCGATGCCATTAAAACCATTTTTTTTACTTATGGGACGATCCCCCAAGGTTGTAACCGTCGTTCATTGCCTTGATTCCTAAAAACCTGATGCTAACGTGGTAAAAAGATTTTAGACCAATACGTCTCATCGAAAGCTTGTACAAAATTATTGCAAAAAAAATTGCGAATAAGGCCTATAGTTGTTTTTGGGAGATATGTAAAACGCGTGCAATCAGCCTTCATTGCCGGATAGACAAAATTTTAGAGGCCCGTTTATCTTAAAAATGAAGTGCTTCAATGGTGTAAATCGAAGAAGAAACAATCTTTAATTTTTAAGGTTGATTTTGAGAAGGCTTATGACTCGGTTCGATGGATTTTTTTTTTTGGATGAAGATTTGGAAAAAGTTGGTTCGGGTGATAAGTGGTGCACCATGATTCCTTTTCTAGATCTTCGAGAGTTCGATAATTATTAACGGTAGTCCAAAACGCGAGTTTTTCAATTTCACAAGGCTTAAAACAAGGTGATCCGTTATCATCCTTTCTTGTTTCATATTCAATAATGGAAAGTATTGCATTTATGCTTTTCAAAAGTGGTAGATTGCTCGTATGTTTAAAGGCATAACGTTAAAGTTCTCTTCGTTGATGCTTTCCCATATGTTTTAACGCGGATGATGTGATTTTTTGTGACAATGGTGCGATGAAAACATTAATACTCTAGTTCAGTTCGGAAATGGCATTTTTCATGCGTCAGGTTTGCATATTAAATGAACAAAAGTAAACTAATGGGGGTTCTTGTGGATGATGAAAAAGTTAAGCAAGCTGCCTCAAAACTAGGATGCCTTATTCTTAAACCGCCTTTCTCCTACTTAGGTTCGAAAGTGGGTGGTTCTATGCATAGAATTCAAGCTTGGAATGAGGTAGTAGATCGAGTGTATGCTCGCCTATCCAAGTGGAAAATGAAGACGCTTTCAATTGGAGAAGGTTTACTCTCCCCATAAATTACGGTCTTAGATCGATGCCTTATATATCACATGTCTATTTTAAGAGTCCTAAGAGTGTATGTCTTCGCAGGTTGGAATCCATTGTAGCCATTTTTTTAATGGTCCTGATCTAATAGCAAGAGACGCGTGGTTAAATGAGAAAAATGTGTGGCTTCCAAAGAGAAAGGTGGCCTTGGTGTTTCAAGTTTGTATGCATTGAATAGAGGTCTTATGTTCAAATGGGTGTGGAGGTTCTTTACTCAAAATACATCTTTATGGTCGAGGGTTATCAAGGCGATCCATGGAGAAGATGGGAAAGTGGGGAAGCAAGTAAAAGTCTGCTTTTCCCTGTCGTATTGGATGGACATAGTCATGAAATCAATGTTTTGAAGATCAAGGAATTAATCCATCTTAACTGTAATGCAAGATGAAACTGTGAAACGGTGATAACACTGCTTTCTGGGAAGCACATTTGGATTGGTCATATCTTCTTAAAGATCTATATCCTCGTATCTCTCTCTAGAAGAGCCATGTAAGGTGGAAGGATGGCACAAAGTTGATTCAATCCATTTGGACTTTTCTTTTCGTCGAAAACCCAGGGGTGTATCGAACAGGAGCAGTACGAAGCTTATTGGTTCAGGTCCAAGACGTAAACCTTGTTCCTGTGTCAGATCGTTGGAAATGGTCCTTGGAGAACTCGGTGATTTTTCTGTTGCTTACTCTGTTGAAAAGAATGCTAGATGATAAAATGTTGCCGGACGTACTACAAAGACATAACGATGGATCAAACTGTCCCTACTAAGGAGAAATGTTTCCATGCATGGGAAAGTTAAGATTGATTCATTACCGACGCGTTTCTCATTTCTCGTAGAGTCATGATATAGAATCAATTACAGTTCTATTTTGTAGACCATGATTGTGTAGTCGTCTAGCCATTTATTTTTAATGTAATATGGTTTTAGAGATTTATCCGAAAGATAACACGATGGTGGGATATTCCTTACATATATTGCCGACTTATATGGAAGATTGGTTAAACTGGCTTGTGAAATCTTCCGCTTATCTTCTAATTAAAAGCTTCTCTCGAAGTGTTATTTACGTAATGTGGTGGCATTTGGGCGAAATATCGAACAGAGTATATCTTTAAGCGGTTTCTCTCCAAAGGAGCGATTAATTTTGAGATATTGTTGTCTCGGTCTATTTATGGTGTCGTAATAGAATGTAAAGCCTCGATAGTTGGAACGATGGCTTAAAAATCCGTACCTTGTCACTTTGTACTTTCTAGCATTCGTTGCTAGTGGTTTAATAATATATTTCTGTTCAAAAAAAAACGGCCAAGGTTTCCTTAGCGTCTCAAGAAAAGGGAGGTTTAGTGTCTCAAGTTTTATCTTTATATAGGGCTCTCCTTTTCAAAAATGGGTTGGAGATTCTCATCTCACGGGATAATTCATTGTTGGTGTCATCTCATCATGTCTATGCAATTGGCCTCCTCATTATATAAATTATCACCGTTTCGTACTCGAACTAAGGAAATACCATTAATTCGGAGGTGCATATGCGTCAAGATCGTGGTGTGAGACCTGAATTCACACCTGTCAAAGTTACGTGGGGTAATGAGTTTACGCACTGCATTTGAATGAAGTTTGATTGGTGAAACTACAACTTCGTGTTATGCTTTCCACGAATTTATGCTTTTGGAGATATAAATAAAGATTGTACGGTGGCTGATAAACTGCAATCCTCGTTACCTCTATCGTTCGTCATTCTGTTAGAGGAGGGGTTGAATCTTCTCAATTACTTTTCATCAAACATATATTGATAGGGACATTGTTGTCTAATATGGGAATGATAGATGGGTGTGAGATTTAAATAGGGAAGTGTTTTTTTCGGTCAAAAAGTTCGCATTCTTGATAATGTTTTATCTTGCGCGAAAGCCCTACTAGCTACACGATGGTTAAAATATGTTCCAATAACAGTACATGTTTTTTGCCTTGGAAAGGTTTTCCCTGGATCCGATGCCCTACTCCGAATCCCATTTACAACATCGTGGTGTCCTAGTTTCTGATCCTTTTATGGTCCGCATTTTGCTCCTCGTGCTCAGGAAGATTCCTCGCACCATTGAGTTCTTCATGCATGAGTGCTTACGGAAATATCGTCAGGCTCGTATGCCGCTGGTTGGAAATCTATCAGGACAGCCTCTCTGAGTTTCATATGCAGATTGGCTTAATTGGTTCTATTTCTATCAATTAAGCTCTACAGTTAAAGATATACTGAAGGAGTTCTTTATAGAACTTGGTGAAGCGTATGAATGTTTCAGTAATCAGTTCTCATCTCGCCGAAAGGCCCCTCGTAAAGATGTTATTTTTGACGATCGTGTTTCGCGCTCTTTCACTTGTTGCCTTTCTAGATAAATTGGAACTTTTAGTTTTTGGGATAGTTGGTTGCAAACACTCCTATTTGATCTCTTTGTAATTCCTTTTTCAGCTTCTTGCTATTTGTTTTATAATAGTGGTCCGTTCTAAAAAAAAAATTATTTCGCTTCTTACTTTTTTTCAAACCATTCTTAAATCCCAAATCCGATCTAACACCCTCTACAAACCAAACGGTCCCTTTAAGGAAAATTGCTTTACATCACTACGGTTAGTAGTATTTATAATGAGGAATGTTGCTTATAGACTCATTAAATTTGAATATTTGTAATATTTGTTTAAAATACAAGATTTTACATACATAATGTTACATGGATGTTTTTAAGCATGTTTCAGATATATATATGCCAATATGTAAGTATTACTGGGTATCAATGTAATTGGCCCTTTTTAATTTGGCACAATTACATCTATATCCGTACTAATGTTCAATATTACATTATTCTTTCCCTCAATTTGTAATTTACGTTAATATTCTTAGCCAAACTTTTCGTAATTTACATTAATAATCATTTAACAAACTCTTGAATTACCATCAACATTTTTCCAAACTTTTAAATTCTCATGTAAAATCCAAAATCGAACATGTTATCACTTGAGTCCAAAAATACATATGAACAAATAAATAGATATGAACAATATGTTTCTTTTATATATATATATATAGAGGAAGGTTAAAAAAAAAAGACAAATAATTTCGTGAGAAGGATAATTATTTTTATTTTTTTTAAAGTTCGCGAAAAATTCCAAAAAATTTCATTAAATCCAGTATGTTGGTGCATAAAACTTTTTGTAAAAGAAGTTTTCTAATTTTGGAGATTTTATACATTTTTTTTAATGCGCAAAAAAAGAAATTTTGATGTCACAAACAAAATTTTGATGCACAAAATTTTTCGACGTGTTATAGTTTGATGCGCAATAGAAAATTTTGATGGCAAAAAGTCAAAAGAGAAGTTGGGTACTAAAAAACGGAATTTTTGATGCACAAAAAACCGATGTAATGCACGACGTTTTTTTTTTCATAAATTTTTTTGGACAAAACTATCCACTTTTAGAAAAACTTCCTTTACAACTTTTTCATGCACCAACATACACGATCTTATGGAATTTTTTCAGAATTTTTTGAGAACTTTTTAAAAAAAATAAATCTTTTTATTATTCTCACGAATATTTGTCTTTTTATTTGATCTTTATCCTATATATATATATATATATATATATATATATATATATATATATATACGATATATATCTGGGGGGTATATATAAAATATAATCTATAGGGGTAAGGTTCCTTCACAGAACCAAATAAATAGCGAGAACTGCGAGAACCAACCACAACCAATCATTCATTTACAATTTTATAATAAATATTTATTAATTATAGGGGCATTCTCGTAAAATCATATTTTTGCATCTAATTAATAATTTAGCTAGCAACCGTTGCGTTGGGTGCATCTCCAGAATTCTAGGATCACTTTTTTATTTTTTATTTAGTTATGATATTTCGGCATGTATCTATTTTGTAGTTTCCATTTTTTTTCATTTATTTAGAAGTTGGTAAATGATTATGTTTTTCATTTAATCATTATTATAAAGAACGTAAGCAATAACATTTCGAGTACTCTTTTATTTATTATACAAAATAAAGAATCCACAACCAGTAAATATTGAATTTAATTATTAGTGTACATGTGTTAGTTAATTTTTTTTTTAACGGCGGATTTTATTGAAACAAAAAGACTAGCAAGAAGCTAGAAATTACAAAGTAACAAGATGCGGGTTTTTAAGCCAATCTACCCAACTAAAAGACTTTTTACATCTATGTTTACACCAAATGAAGGATCGGGTGACTACCTCCTCAAATATAAGCGCCTTCGAAGGACAAGCCGAACCAAAAATGCTCTTGTTACGGAAATTCCAAATGTACCACCACAAGACATAACAAACGCCTTCGAACAACTCTTTATGTTTAGAATGAAGACGGATACTCAACAACCATTCTAACCATTCATCATAAGAGGAAACCATCACGACATCAATCTCCCACCAAAGCAAAACCTTGCGAAATATCTCTCTAGATATAGGGCAAGTAAAGAAAATATGGCTAGATGATTCCACATTCTTTTCGCATAAAGGACATAGAATCGACTCAATATCCATGCCTCTTTTAGAGATGTTCAACCGAGTAGGTAAGATGTCCAACTTAACTTTCCAAGCGTGAATATTGACTTTAATAGGCACGGCTTTTATCCAACGGGTTTTGGAAGAGACCACTGGTAACGAGTTTGCGTCAAGGAGATTCCTAACCGAAGCGACTGTAAACTCGCCACAACCTTCTAAAGACCATCTCCATCTATCCTTCGAATCGAAAAGAGTAATTCCCTCCATAATCTTCACGAGCTGAATATATTGAAGCTCTTCAGCTCCAGCTCTTGGAGCTCTACGAAACGAACACAGAAGATCATCATGAGATAACTTCAACGCCACTGAAATATTTTTTTGAGTCTCCAATGCATACATTCTGGGAAAGTCAGATTGGAAAGTGTTGTCGCCCCTCCATTTGTCCTCCCAGAACCGAATGTCTACCCCGTTGCCCATCTTTCTGTGAATGAATCCCATCAAATCAGTCCCCTGCCTCTGAATATGTTGAACCTCCTTGACGATATCCAACCATAAGGACGGATGGTGGCTTCGAACATGTTTACCAATCTTTCCGTCTTCTCCATGTATCCCTTTAATAATTTTGGTCCATAAAGCTGATTGTTGTGTGCAGAAACGCCAAACCCATTTGAATAAAAGAGCTCTATTAAGAGCGTAGAAACTCAAAACTCCAAGACCTCCCTTTTCTTTAGAAGCCAAAACTTTATTCCATTTAACCCATATTGGCTTCTTTCCGTTATGCTCGATACCATTAAAGAAATGACATTTAATGGATTCCATATTGAGAAGAACCTTCGCTGGAACTTTGAATAAGGACATATGGTATATTGGCAACGAACCTAGGACAGATTTCAGAAGAGTTAGCCTTCCCCCAATAGATAAGGTCTTCAACTTCCAATTAGATAAACGAGTTAAAATAGGGTTTAAATTGTTCTTCTAAAAATATTTACATATCTATACTACTTTATAAAGCATTTAGCCCATCTATTTTTGGAAGTCTTAAAAAATTAAGTAAAAAAGATTACTTTATTGAGAAAGATGTAAAACCAATAAAAATTTTCATCATACACATTTAAAAGCTTTTAAAATCCTTTAATAGCCAACACTTGTAACAGCCTAAAACATGTAACAACCAATTAAATGGTAAAGTTGTAACTACACATATACGTTTTTTAATACAATCAACTTGTAACTGATAACATTGATATTGTCATCAATTTAGTCAAATTGTAACTGCTGCATTCATGTGGTCCATTTGTAACGGTCTATTAAACATCATATAAGTGTAAACCACAAACTCAGATACGAGTATAAAAACCTAACACACTAACAAAGATTTTTACACCATTTTCATCTCTCTTAAAAACACAAACACCTTTCTCGTTCTTTCTTCAAACCACCAAATTCTGCCGTCTCACATATCAGATTTTGCCGCCACTACCGTTTAGTACTGCCGCAACCTTTGCCAACATCATGTGCTCTCAGCCGCCGCCTGCCAAGCTAATGATCATGGCTTTGGAGGAATACGGGTACCAAAGCAGAAGAGGAATACATATACCAAAGAAATGGAGGTCTTCTTATTCCGGTGATGTATTTAAAAAAAAGGTGATGAAGATTTTGGAGATGAATGAATAGGGTATAAGATGTTTGATTTGGATGATTTTGTTAAAATGTTTGATGACAATCAAGGTAATTGTTGCAAGGATGATTTCAGGAAATGTTGAGGGCTTACATCGTTGATGTCAAATGCTAAGGTTTGATGGATTTGGATTTTTTAGGGATAAAGTCTTATGAATTAATGATTGATCTGCAAAGCATCCGTGATCCTGAATCTATTAACTTTTGATGAAGTGGCTGAGATTTTTAGTTAGTTTTTTTTCATCTTATGTTAGTGATTTGGTGATTGTAGTTTTGAATTGATGATCGATGATGATGATAACTCGTTTGGGGTTTTATTTTGTCGAATTGTTAGAATTTTAATATTTGATTTGTGATTATTGGGGTGTTTGGAATTGTTTAATTTACTTAACTACTACTTACGTTCTATAGTAAATTTCTTTTTTCCCTTTTTATAATGTAGTGATTGTTTACCGTTAAAAATAATTATTGAATTTGTTCAAGCTTATCATTTTCAAATCTTAAAAAAAGAATAAGCAATATAATTAAAAACGTGTAACCGCTTAAACCATCATTGTAACGGCCTCCAATAATTATTAAAAACATGTAACCACTTAAAATCATTACTATCAATAATGATTATTAAAATGTGTAACCACATCCATAATATAAATCGACACAAACTATTTCATATCTCCTACACACAAATGTTTTTTGTTACAACAACTAAATCTAGTCTCTCAATATTACCTTTACTTTAACTCATCTAATCTTACCGGTGGTAACTTACTGCAGGTTTCTTTTATTTTTGAGTTAGAGAATAGCTTAGCTGGATAATCATTTTGCTCGACGCCAAAATAATAGTAACAAGGTACCTACCGCTGCATTGCGGGGTACCACGGTTAATTATACATAGTATTACGTTAATCTTAAGATTTTTTATATGAATATGAATTATAAAAATATATATGCTTTTTAAGGCTCAAAAAGCTCGAGCTCAAGCTATTAAAAGCTTGAGTTCAACTCGTTATGTGTTTTAAGCTGGTTTATGGGGCTAAGGCTCGGACTTGAGCTTGATAAAACCTCGACTTAATCGAGTCAAGCTTGAGCTCGAGTTGCTTGATAAAAGTTTAGTTTGTTTGCACCCCTATCTCGTACGTTTTCTTTTAGGTAAACTACAAAAAAACGTCTTTGTGGTTTGCACGAATTGCACTCCCTAACCACTCCCTTATTTTTTGCAGTCTAATATACTTGCTGTTGACTAGAAATTCAATCACGTTTCTTTAAGCGTTACTGTTCACCAACACTTGTTAAATTTCGTCGTTAATGAAAGTCAAAAGGTCATGAAATGACTAATAAACCCTTGTATTTTTCCACAAGTTAATTTTCTTTTTAATTATTAAGAACATTCAAAGCACAAACTCAGATTTATAAAACCGATTATCAAGAACATCAAAAACAAAAAGAGTTCAGGTTCAAATCACTCGACAATCTAGTGGAGATGGCTTTATAAACAAGAGTTCGGTATTATCCTCGTTGAGTTTTTTGTGCCAAAACGATAATGATAAATAAGGTGTTTATTTGGTGCTATGTAGAGATCAAATTTGCCTTCATTGTTCGCCTAATTTAGTGGAAACTTTTGTTGCATGTGTAATGATGACACACTTTTTTTAGTCAAATCTATATCGAGGTTGCAATCTATATGTACTTTGTAGAAATCAAATGTATGTAAAACAAACATGGGTCAAAGTAGATTAACATCCTAAGCAGATATTAGAAGTTTCGAGTTAGGCAAATTAGTATTTTTCTTAGCAGATAAAAAGTTTGGAGCATATGATAATCCAATTTGATAATTGAATATAGATGTAATGCATGACACTTCTCATAAATTGCGTCGTTTAAATGATCGTTCACATTTCATGGCAACTATACTCAACTGATCACGATGTCGAAATTATGTTCCCGATAGTAAGTGATACCAGTCAACAAATGCTCAGGTTATTTTTACATTTACAATGATACATAGTTGTAGCTTTGTACTGTAGACATGCAACAAGTTAGGTCTTCAACTATTTGTTACAAAAGTGAGAGGAAAGCTACGGTTACTAATAAGAAGGCAAGTTGAACTAATCACGCTCCCAAAATGAAAGTTTTCTGAAGAAGCATAACAGGCGTTGAAAAAAGAGAACTCGTTCCCCTTCGTTAACATAAAAATAATGACCAAACCAACATATTTAGTCTTTACACAAAAGAGAAATGATAGACATTGTTTGGGGTTGTAAAAATGACAACCAAAAAGTCACTCCCAACATAGAACAAAAGCATCAACAGAATTTAAATTACCAAAATCAAACTGCCGTAAGTTTCTTGAGCAAGGCGGACAAAAGTTTCTTGCAGCCAATAGTTGCACACTCAATACAAAACACAAAATCAGCAACAGTTAGTATCTTCAAATGCAACATACAGAATGTTTTCCATAAGCTGTTTTCATGCTGACACAGACTAACCTTTTTGTGTATTAGATAATCATCACCATCAATGTGGACACCAAAAGGTTTTAGTGATGTGAAACTATTGACTAATGTATCCGTCATATAAACTCAGGATCATCAAATAATATAATCATAAGAATCTTCATCATAATATTCCTCATAATCATAATAATTATCATAGAATAGTGTCGTGTTCTTAAACAAAATTAAGGTATCGCTTTCAGAGAATCATAGGGTTAGTCTCCCTAAAAAAAAACCGACCTTTAAAGATGCTTAAAAAGATGGGTTCGTCTCCCAAAAGTTATACAAAGTTACACACTTAAAACCCTAAAATAGGTTTTGTTTTATATATAGAGATATCGCTGCGACGGCGTCGTGTTGAAGTCCTTGACGCCGTCGATACGTGAATGATTCTAGATACTCTTTTAGTCTGTAACATCTGACGCCGTCACTATATTTTTTATGAACGACGTCACTGGCGATTAGATTACGACGGATCGTCGGCTTTTGCATGCGGCGCCGTCTCAAACGCTTGTGTACATACTTCTTCATGGGATTTGGTGTAGGTCCGTAATATTGTCCCGTTTTTATCCAAATGAGCCAAAGTCAAGTGTATGTTCCTTTAAATTGCCATTAAAGTGCTAAAAACCTATAAAACCTTAAAAACAAACAATTAGATCACATATCTGGGCATATTTGAATGATTTAGGGGGTTAAATGACTCCGAAATAGTGTATTAAAATGACACATCATCAGTCCGTGTGGCGCGTGGGTGTGGTTTATGTTGACTTTGATTTGTCGGGAGTCGTTTATTTGGTTTCATTAAAAAATTTAAGCGTTTTCACCATCTTTCCAATCGTTATGCCACTCAAAGGGGTCACAGCTAATCGGTGTGAAGGGTTTGGATGTGGTTATCGTAAATAACACGATATTAACACACTGATTGGAGATTAGCTTGATCTTTTTCGGCCTATTGGTGCCTCCGTTTACATTAATAATAAACAACACAAATTGAACAATCTTAATAATGAAGCCTATTTTTTCATTTGCGTTCAGGAATCGTATTCATCTTTTATGATTTCCTCCTTCCATTTCTCAACGTAAAACTAACTACTTGTCTAAAACCCGGATGCCCTTTGAGGATTCCCTTTGCCACCATTCTCGGCGTGTTTATCCAAGCCTTTAGAACAACAATATCTCTTCCCCAGGTGCCCTTGTGTGGTTACATTGTTTTCCATAGTCTCTTTAGGTTTTACGTATTTTTATAGGGCCTTATTTACAGGCACCATTTCTTGATGGGTGAGTAGTCTTGAACGGTGTACGGAATGGTCAACCCAAACCGTGAGAGTTTTATAAAATAAGCACGGACTACAATAAATGGTATCTAAATCTTCATCGAGATCCAAATGGTGAACCAGAGAAAGAGCTTTGAGAAGTTTGAGATTGGTTTGGTAAGGTGGTGGACTTTTGTGGACAATACATTTGAGTTTGTTGTTGTTGGATTTAGAGCATTAGGTTCCTTAAGCCATGCTCAAACCATCCCTGAAAACGCCACCTGATGACATGAGCCCCACACCGCACTTCGTGTTTTCGAGTGCTGAGACGTCACCACCACGTCAATATGCTCTCGGAGGAGGGGAGGGAAATCGCCAGTGATGGCGCGAGACCACACCCACTTGCGTTTTCATGTTTTTTTACATTTAATATAGCTAATGTTTGAAAATTAGGTAAAATAAGAGCCGTTGGGGTGGTTTTAATCCCACTTTTTGAAATTTTTCCTTTTAAAAAATCTTTTAATATACCCTCATTATTCATTTATATTTTTTCACCACACTATCTACATACACAAACTCATTGATAATTTCTACTAAAAAAACACACTATATGGATCCCAACGGGCTCGATATGTACGAGATTTTCGATATTTACGACCAAGAAGATAAACATATTTGATCACAACCACTACCGAGTTTAAAATGTCATTAAATTGCATTTCTTTTGAGTTATCGTTATTTTTAATGTATCGTTTTCTCATGTATCGTTTTTTTTAATTAATGAAATTTTAGTTTTAGTTTAATATGCTGTTTTATTTGAATTCAAATAAATGAAAAGAAAAAAACGGATGTGTTTAACGGCACTAGAAGTGTGATGTTATAGAGAGAGGAGTGTTTTTGGTGTTATAGGCGGTATGATGTTATGAGAAAAGTTGCTGATGTGACATCTCTTTTCCCATAACATCAACTTGATGACATTGTGAGTATCTAGTGCTCTTAAACAAAGGTTGGTACACTTGAGTTTGTTGTGGTTGGTTAAACGGAGGTGAAAACAGATTATTTACATAAATAGGTTGATGTGTTTGTATTTAGAATACTAAACTATGCGGGTTGATGAATATTAATTGATGGTGGAGTAGTTGTTCGGGTTTAAAAAAAATTAGAATTTGTATTGGAACGTTTTGAGTGGGTTTTTGGGTTCATTGAAAGTTTTATGAGATACTTTTTGAGTTGGGACGCGACCGAGATGGGTAGTCCTTGTCTTACGAGTTTTCGTCTTCAATTTGTCTTTTTGTGCATTACTTAGTAAGAAAACCCGACTTTGACCGTTATAAAATGGTAACAACTTTTTGTTATTTAATCACTATCTTTTAAATCTATTTTTATATCTTTCACACAACAAATAAAAAATAACCTCGATACAATTCGTCAACTTTCATCATCTTCACCATCACCATCATCATCGTTCTCTTCATTTTTTCCATCTTCGTCTACATCGTCTTTGTTAGATCGTCAATATTTAGCTATTCAAAGTTTCGAACAAGAGGCATTGTTGCTCAAAAAACATTACGATGAATACAAAGACGATGCCGATAGTTCAAGTGCTACCAAAAAACAAAGAACGTCTAGTTCTCGTAATGATGGTCATGATCGTTTAGCGGTCGAGCATCCTACTTACGAGGATGACACGGTGTTGGGAAAGTTCAAAAATGATGATGGACGAGATTTTAGAGAAGCGAATAGCAAATTGTCCTTGACAAGATAAAAGACCAGGAAGAAGAAATATCGTAAACAAAGTTATTACTTAAAAATAAAGTATTTAGATATTACAAAAGAGAAACGATGACAACGAGGGAGGACAAGGGGTCCTACTAGTTTATTGCAAGTTCACGATCATTTGGAAGGAGATGAACTCGAATACATGTTGCAAACGAAAAGGCGGAATAAACAAAAATTTGGACTTGAAGATTAGCATTAGTTGTTGCTTCGATTTTGTATTTTCTTTGTAAGTTTAGAAACATGTTTCAATAGTTGGTGATCACTTGGTTCTAGCAATTATACCTGTGAAATCTTTATATTCAGGTTTCATTTGTGTGCTTAGATGTAGCTAATGAACTTGTATTACCAGAAAGATATGTTATGTTTTTTTTTAACGGGGATTTTATTGAAACAAACAAACTAGCATAGAAGGCTTGAAATTACTACAAAGTAAAAGGAAGCGGGTTTCTAGTCAATCTACCAATACTAAAAGACTTTTTTACATCTCATATGTTTAAACCAAGCATGACGATGATTTCGCCCGGTGACGTACATCCTCAATTTAAAGCGCATAATCGAATGACAAGGCCGTCCGAACAAAAAAATGCTTCTTGTTACGGAAAATTACAAATGTACCACCAAAAATAGACTAACAAACGCCTGTACTGACTTTTCGAACAACTCTCGCGTATGTTTTAGATGTTGAAGACGGATCTCAAAACCATTATAACCATTCATCAATAAGAGGAAACCATCACGACATCAATCTGCCACCAAAGCGAAACCATGTGAAATATCTCTCTGAGTAGTGCAAGTAAAGTAAATATGGATAGATGATTTTCCCATTCTTTTCGCAATAAAGGACATAGAATAGACTCAATATCCATTGACTCTTTTTTTGAGATGTTACAACCGAGTCAGTAGGTAAGATGTCCCAACTTAATCATTCAACCTGGGAATTTGTGTTTATAGCACGACCTTTATATCAAACGGGTTTTGGATGAAATGTACCACGGGTAACGAGTTGGGTTCAAGGAGATTCCTAACCGGAAAGCGGACTGTCTGGTTAACACTAGACCACAACCTTTCTAAAGCCATCTCCATCTTTCATTCGAATCGATAAAAGAGTAATTACCTCCATATTCTTAACGATGCTGAATCCATGAATATATCCTTGAAGCTCTTCTGCTCCAGCTCTTGGAGCTTACGAAGACGAAACAAAGAATGAAATCATCATGAGGTTATTAACGCTACTGAAATATTTTTTTGAGTTCTCCAAACGCATACATTCTGGGAAATTAATATTGGAACAGTTGTTGTCGCCCCTCCATTTGTCCTCCCAGAACCGAATGTCTACCTCGTTCGCCCATCTTTTTGTGAATTAGAATGAATTCCCCATCATAAATAGTCCAGCTGCCTTATTATCTTGATTATGTTGGAACCTCCTTGACGATATCAATCATAAGGACGGACTGGTGGCTTTCGAACAAGTTTACCATCTTTCAGTCATTCTTCATGTATCCCTTTATTTAATTTTGGTTCCTTAAAGCTGATTTGTCTTTAGTGTGCAGAAGAAAAGTAAAACGCCAAAACCCATTGTTGAATAATAGTGCTCTATTAAGAGCGTTTGAAACTCATAATCCAAGACTCCCTTTTCTTTAGAAACCAAAACTTTATTCCATTTAACCCATATTAGCTTCTTGAGATACGTTTCCTCGTATGCTAGTACCATTAAAGAAATGAAATCTTAATGGATATTCCATATTGTGAAGTACCTTCGCTGGAACTTTGATAAGGACATTATGGTATATTGGCCAACGAAACCTAGGTCAGATTTCAGAAGACATTATCCTTCACCCGTTTAGATATGGTCTTTCACTTCCAATTAGATGATAAACGGAGGTTTAAAATAGGGTTTTTTAAATTGTTCTTCTAATAATATTTTACATAATCTATACTTACTTTTATATAGCATTTAGCCCATCTATTATTGGACAGTCTTAAAAAATTTAAGGTAAAAAAAGATACTTTATTGTAGGGAGAATGATGTTAAATAAAAACCCAATAAAAATTTTCATCATTACAATTTAAAAATTTTTAAAATCCTTTAATAGCCAACACTTGTAACAGCCTAAAACATGTAACAACCAATTAAATGGTAAAGTTGTAACTACACATATACGTTTTTTAATACAATCAACTTGTAACTGATAACATTGATATTGTCATCAATTTAGTCAAATTGTAACTGCTGCATTCATGTGGTCCATTTGTAACGGTCTATTAAAACAATCATATAAAGTGTTAAACCACAAATCAGATACGAGTATAAAAACATATCACATAACAAGAAATTCATTATACATTTTCATCTCTCTTTTTATTTATCGCTCTTTTAAAAACACAAACACCTTTCTCTTTCTTTCTTCACCAAATTCCGTACGCCTCAAATATCAGATTTGCAGACCACATTTGTCCAACATCATTTGTGCCGTAAGACTGCTACAACAAGCAATTGTTCTCCGCGCCTGCCAGCTAATGATTCATGGCTTTGGAGGAGGATATACGCCATTGGGTACCAAAGCACAAGAGGAATAAGTTTGACCCAAAGAAATGGAGATCTTCTTTATTCCGGTGACGTATTTTAAAAAAAAAAGTGTTGATGAAGGTTTTTGGAGATGAATTGAAGAGGGGGTATAAGATGTTTTGATTTGGTTGATTTTGTTTAAAAATGTTTGATGACATCTGGTTAATTGTTTGCAAGGTTTGTTTTAGGAAATGTTGAGGGCTTACTTTCGTTGATGGTTCAAATGCCTTAAGGTTTGGATGGATTTGGGATTTTTTTTTTTTAGGGATAGAGTCTTATGAATTAATGATTGATCTGCAAAGCATCTGCGATCCTGAATCTATTAACTTTTGATGAAGTGGCTGAGATTTTTAGTTACTTTTTTTTCATCATGTTATGTTAGTGATTTGGTGATTGTAGTTTTGAATTGATGATCGATGATGATGATAACCCGTTTGGGGTTTTATTTTGTCGAATTGTTAGAATTTTAATATTTGATTTGTGATTATTGGGGGTGTTTGGATTTGTTTAATTTACTTAACTACTACTTACGTTCTATAGTAATTTTCTTTTTTCTCCTTTTTATTATGTAATAATTGTTCACCGTTAAAAATAATTATTGAATTTGTCTAAGTTTATCATTTTCAAATCTTAAAAAAAGAATAAACAATATCATTAAAAACGTGTAACCGCTTAAACCATCATTGTAACGGCCTCCAATAATTATTAAAAACATGTAACCACTTAAAATCATTATTATCAATAATGATTATTAAAATGTGTAACCGCATCCATAATATAAATCGACACAAACTATTTCATATCTCCTACACACAAATGTTTTTTGTTACAACAAAAATAGTCTCTCAATATACCTTTACTTTCACTCCTCAACTCTTACCGGTACTTACTGCAGAGATTCTTTATTTTTTCGTTAGAAAAACGCTTAGCCGGATAACATTTGCTCGCCGCAAAATATAGTCACAAGGTACCCACCGCTGCATTGCGCGGGTACCCGGCTAATTATACATATATTCACGTTAATCTTAAGATTTTTCATATGAATATGAATAATAAAAATATATATGCTTTTTAAGGCTCAAAAAGCTCGAGCTCAAGTTATTAAAAGCTTGAGCTCAACTCGTTATGTGTTTTAAGCTGGTTTATGGGGCTAAGGCTCGAACTCGAGCTTGATAAAACCTCGACTTAATCGATGTTAAGCTTCGAGCTCGAGTTGCTTGATAAAAGTTTAGTTTGTTTGCACCTCTATCTCGTACGTTTTCTTTTAGGTAAACTACAAAAAAACGTCTTTGTGGTTTGCCGAAATTGCACTCCTAACCACTCACTTATTTTTTGCAGTCAATATCCTTGCTGTTGACTCGAAACTTCAATCAGTTTCTTTAAGCGTTACTGTTCACCAACACTTGTTAAATTTCGTCGTTAATGAAAGTCAAAAGGTCATGAAATGACTAATAAACCCTTGTATTTTTCCACAAGTTAATTTTCTTTTTAATTATTAAGAACATTCAAAGCACAAACTCAGATTTATAAAACCGATTATCAAGAACATCAAAAACAAAAAGAGTTCAGGTTCAAATCACTCGACAATCTAGTGGAGATGGCTTTATAAACAAGAGTTCGGTCCTTTAGTTTTATGTGCCAAACGAAATGATAAATAAGGTGTTTATTTGTGCTATGTAGAGAACAAATTTGCTTCTCTGTTCGCCAATTTAGTGAAACTTTTGTGGTGTAACTGATGACACACTTTTTTTAGTCAAATCTATATAGAGGTTGCAATTTATATGTACTTTGTAGAAATCAAATGTATGTAAAACAAACATGGGTCAAAGTAGAATAACATCCTAAGCAGATATTAGAAGTTTCGAGTTAGGCAAATTAGTATTTTTCTAAGCAGATAAAAAGTTTGGAGCATATGATAATCCAATTTGATAATTGAATATAGATGTAATGCATGACACTTCTCATAAATTGCGTCGTTTAAATGATCGTTCACATTTCATGGCAACTATACTCAACTGATCACGATGTCGAAATTATGTTCCCGATAGTAAGTGATGCCAGTCAACAAATGCTCAGGTTATTTTTACATTTACAATGATACATAGTTGTAGCTTTGTACTGTAAGGTTTTCAACTATTTGTTAAAAAAGTGAGAGGAAAGCTACTGTTACTAATAAGAAGGCAAGTTGAACTAATCAGGCTCCCAAAATGTAAGTTTTCTTAAGAAGCATAACAGGCGTTGAAAAAAGAGAACTCGTTCCCCTTCGTTAACATAAAAATAATGACCAAACCAACATATTTAGTCTTTACACAAAAGAGAAATGATAGACATTGTTTGGGGTTGTAAAAATGACAACCAAAAAGTCACTCCCAACATAGAACAAAAGCATCAACAGAATTTAAATTACCAAAATCAAACTGCCGTAAGTTTCTTGAGCAAGGCGGACAAAAGTTTCTTGCAGCCAATAGTTGCACCTTCAAACAAAAAACAAATCAGCAACAGTTAGGCATAAGCTGTTTTCATGCTGACACAGACTAACCTTTTTGTGTATTAGATAATCATCACCATCAATGTGGACACCAAAAGGTTTTAGTGATGTGAAACTATTGACTAATGTATCCGTCATATAACGTAGAATTAAGATTATCTAGATATTCCTCATACTCGGTGTCATGTCTTGCACACACATAGGGAGAGATTTCAAGAGAATCAGTAGGGAGTTTTAGATGATTAATCTGTTTTAAGCACCCAGTTACAGAATTTCTATTGAGATCAATATAAAAGCACTCACGCAAGTCAAGTGTTTCAAGGTGACGACAACCATCCAGAATCACCTGCAACCCAAAATTTGCTGCATTCGTCATGTTGCTACCGATAAGTTCGAGATGCCTTAACTCGTGCACGGTTTTCCCAATAGCAATAGGTAGCACATTATACTGAGCATAATAGTGTTCAAATGACAACTTTGCTTTAATGGCAAGGTAATGATTTAACAATGGAGTATTAAAACCCTAAACAACTAAGCATCAAAAATGGATTATATCATCGTAAAGGAGAGAG
>BQNB010076061.1:0-31268 GCA_026074375.1 Tanacetum coccineum | reverse complement strand
AATTTCATTTATGTTAAGAATTTCTCGCATTCAAGTACAAAGCCACAACATTATCAATATTGTATATCGTTAATTATCGGCCGCAAGAGATTTTCCGTGCATGCACGGGTATTCGTCTAGTATATTTAATTAACAAAATATTATATTAGTGTTAGGCTGAATGTAATTGTCATTAGTCTTACCATCTTCATGCCAACGCTAAATCATTCAACACATTACAAAACCAGGTGTAATAGTCAGAAAACACATAAAAATACCCACTTTATAAAACATATCCGACAATATATTTCGCAAATACACACAAAAATGTAAAAAAACAGTTTGGTGGTGTGCACCGCCAAACCAATGCCCAAAATGGAAGACCGCACATGAGATGGAGGTAGAGTTAATGGGCTTCACGCTTGAAAACGACGGGAGGTGGTGGTGGTGGTGGATTACCCATCATTACGCCTAGCCTTTTACTTTATTAAATATCGTATAGTCCAACGCATTGCGAACGTTTTTGTGTGAAAAGATGAGATGTCGATGTTGTCGTGTTTTAAACCCAAAAAAGAATTAATGCATTATGGAAGCTTCAAGAGAGTATGGTGCAGCCCGTTAATGAACATTTTTTTTCCTCAATGGCACCCAACAACATGCCAAACTGCACCATCTTATGCTCTAACAAATTGAAATGGATGGTACAAAACCTTTTCAAAATGTATATAAATTATATTTTTTGTTCAATTCTTTTTTGTGTAATTTGTTGAAGCATATTTATGTCAGGTTGATCCTGACGACTCTCGTGTGCAGTTTGGATGGTACAAAAGAAAGAGAAAACTGCATAGGAATTCAAAACCTTTTCAAAAGTTTTATATACATTTTGAAAAGGTTTTGTACCATCCATTTTAATTTATCTCGATGGATCTGCTAGCTTTAAGAAATTGTTTTAGGATTAATAAATGGATTTAAAATGTATATAAATTCTAGAATAGATATTTGGAAATTTTTATTACAAAATTTAGCATAAACTATAAAAAATACTTAATGTTAAAGTTTTACAATTGATAAAACTAACATCGACAAATAAAAAAAGGGACTTTAAGTTATAACTATAACAATTGGATATATGTTCAAAAATAGAAACAAAATATACAACACAAGATTAAACAAAAAGATCATATTAAAACATGTAAATGAGAGAAGAAGATACCAACCCAATACGAAGACTCAGTTACCTAAAAAGTTTCAATTATTGTTGCATTTTTCAATATAAAACCTGCATAAAACCCAAACATACAAAATCTCAAAAAATTGAAAAAAGGTATATGGTTTTCTGTATTTCAAATTAACAATGCTTAAATTCCAATGCTTTTAGAACCTTTGAAGAAAACTAACAATTAAATGGAACACTTCATGTCCTAAATAAAACTTAAACTGTAAAATTTTGTTCAAAATCTTTTTTAAACAAAAACTAAATGCTTCATTGTAGTCATATTAAACACTTGGATAAACTTCCCGCTAAAGGCGTTCGTGATGCGAGTACCTCTTTATCGCATCCTCCTGGTTTTACCCCTAAAACTTCTGTGACGCACGCTAATGTTGGTGAGATTTGTGAAGATGGTCCTACTAATGGAGAAGACATGGTGAATATGCCTAGGGTGGATGCTAAGGTTATGGACCATTCACAGGAGGTCCATGATTCCTCTAATGGAGAATCAGTTTCTTCCTTTTCACATAAAGTTCATAACGGTGGCTCTATTCTTGACATTTTGGATGACATGGTTCGGGTTGGACATTCTATGGGTTATAATTTGGATGGGTGTTTGAAAGATATGGAACGCATTATTGGCTCACAAGGAGATGAAGATGTTCTTAAATGAATATTCTTTCTCTCAATATTCAAGGTCTTGGGCACAAGACGAAAAAGGAGTGGGTTAAGGAGTTAAATTATAAGCATAGGATCAATTTTTTAGCGTTGCAAGAGACAAAGATGGATTGTATTTCTCATATGGACGTAAAGTCCCTATGGGGAAATTCAAACTTTGATTTTGTTGCCAGTGACTCATTAGGGAATTCTGGTGGTATTCTTTGTATTTGGGAGGCTTCTATCTTCAAGAAAGATGGCGCTACTATTTCTGATAATTTTATAGCTATTTACGGCACATGGTTACCTCGTAATGTCAAGATTCTTTTGGTGGCGGTTTACGCTCCTCAACAGCCTGGTAGCAAAAGGGCTCTTTGGGATTTTTTATCTAATCTTGTACGGAGATGGAACGGCGAAGCTATTATAATGGGTGACTTTAATGACGTTCGGACTATGGATGAAAGACTTGGTTCGTCTTTCAATGTTTCTAGTGCACGGTGTTTTGATCGGTTTATTGTGTCTTCTGGTCTTGTGGATGTCAAGTTGGAAGGGTACTCGTTTACTTGGTCGCATCCCTCAGCCTCCAAAATGAGTAAATTAGATCGCTTTCTTGTTACGGAAGGTATTATCTCGCTTTATCCGTCTATTTCAGCTTTGTGTCTTGACCGTCACTTGTCCGATCATCGTCCTATTCTTTTGAGGGAAGTTTTGTCTGATTTTGGTCCGACTCCGTTTCGGTTCTATCAATCTTGGTTAAGGATGGAGGGTTTTGATTCGATGGTGGAGCATGCGTGGTTGTCTTTTTCGCATTCTGATTCCAATGCTATGGTTAGGTTCAAGAAGAAATTGCAAGACCTTAAGTCTATTATTCGTTTATGGGTTAAAGATAAAAAGTTTCATCTTCATAACGCAAAGAATTCCCTACAGAATGATTTGATCTCTATTGATAAAGACTTGGAAAGGGGAAACGTTTCTGATGACATCCTTCTCAATCGGATGGATCTAAACCGACGGCTGCAAGATATTAAACTTTTGGAGGTTAAGGATCTGGTTCAAAAATCTAAAATCAAATGGGCTATCGAAGGAGATGAGAATTCTAAATTCTTTCATGGTATTATTAATAAGAAAAGGTCTCAGTTGTCGATTCGTGGTGTTTTCGTTGAGGGCACTTGGTGTACTGATCCGAGTATTGTGAAGGAGGCATTTAAGAATCACTTTGAAGTTCGATTTCAGCAACCGTGTCATGATCGTCTCAAACTTAATGCTCCTTTTCATAATCGGTTATCTTCGGATCAGGTGGATGAGCTGGATAGGGCAGTATCGAGGGACGAAATTCGTAGGGCTGTTTGGAACTGTGGCGAGAATAAGTCTCCTGGCCCCGATGGTTATACGTTTGAATTTTTTAGAAAGTATTGGAGTCTTGTCGGAGCGGATTTTTGCGATGCGGTCGACTATTTTTTTAAGTCTGGTACGTTTCCAAGGGGGTGTAACTCGTCTTTCATCGCCTTAATTCCTAAAGTTAATGATGCTAAGTTCGTTAATGATTTTCGGCCTATCAGTTTGATTGGATGCGTTTATAAGGTGATCACGAAAGTCTTAGCTAATCGTTTGGCTACTGTTATATCCGATTTAGTTTCCGAGACTCAATCGGCCTTTGTTGCTAATAGACAAATATTGGACGGTCCTTTTATCTTAAATGAGATGTTAAACTGGTGTAAGAGAAAAAAGAAGCAAGCTATGTTTTTTAAGGTTGATTTTGCTAAGGCGTATGATTCGGTTCGGTGGGATTATCTCTTGGATATTCTTCATGCGTTTGGGTTTGGGCCGAATTGGTGTAGGTGGATCCGTGGTACTTTTACTTCCTCCATGGCTTCCATATTGGTTAATGGTAGCCCAACGTCCGAGTTCCCTTTTTGTTGTGGGTTGAAACAAGGTGATCCGTTGGCCCCTTATCTTTTCATTCTTATTATGGAGTCGTTACATATCTCTTTCTCCCGTGTTGTTGATGATGGGCTGTTTAAAGGTTTTCAATTGCATGGCTCGGTTAATATTTCTCATCTTTTTTATGCTGACGATGCCATGTTCATTGGAGAGTGGTCCGAACAGAACTTACATAATATTGTTAAAGTTCTTAATTGCTTCCATCTTGCGTCGGGTCTTAAGATCAACATTGCTAAGAGCCAAGTCTTGGGTGTCGGGGTTTCTCAGAATGTTGTTGTGCAGGCGGCGAATAGGATCGGGTGTGCTGTTTTGAACACTCCTTTTCGTTATCTTGGTGTGACGGTTGGGGAGTGTATGTCTCGGAAGTCGGCTTGGGTTGGCTTGGTGAACAAACTCCAAGCCCGGTTATCTAAATGGAAGGTTAAAACCCTTTCCATAGGCGGCAGATTGACCCTTCTTAAATCCGTTCTTGGGGCCTCTCCAATTTATTATATGTCAATCTTTAAGGTTCCAAAAGGCGTGTTGAAGACTATGGAATCTATCCGTAGTAAGTTCTTCAACGGTGTTGATTCTTCGGATAGAAAGATTTCGTGGGTAGCTTGGGACAATGTCTTAGCGTCCAAACTGAACGGTGGTCTTGGTGTCTCAAGTTTCTTCGCGTTGAATCGTGCTCTTTTGTTGAAGTGGGTGTGGCGCTTCATTTCTGGCGATGGCTCTTTATGGTGTAAAGTTATTCAAGCGATTTATGGCTCAAAGTTTGATCTTCATGTGACCGATCAACCCTCGATTTGGTGCTCTATTTTACGTGAAGTAAAATCTTTGAAAGATTCTGGTTTTGATTTTTCTTCGCATTGTAAGAAGCGGATTGGGGACGGGTCTTGTACTAGTTTTTGGTATGATATATGGTTAGCTGATGCCCCTCTTTGTGTTCAGTTTCCCCGTTTGTTTGCTCTCGAATTGGATAAGGAGATTGTGGTGGCTAATAAAATGGGAGCTTCTTCGGTCTCAGCTTCTTTTCGCCGGGACGTGCGTGATGGAGCTGAGCGGCAGCAGTGGGATGACCTTTCTTCAATTATGAACTCGGTTGTCCTCTCGTCTTCCAAAGATAGGTGGACTTGTGATTTGTCGGGAGATGGAGAGTTCAAGGTTAAAGTCATCAGAAACTTTATTGATGACTTGTTTCTCCCTTCGTCGGATGTTGCAACGAGATGGGTAAAATTCATTCCCATTAAAGTTAATGTTTTTTCTTGGCGTGCTCGTCGTGATAGGTTACCTACTAGAGTCAATCTTAGCCGTAGAGGTGTTTTGTTGGATTCCCATCTGTGTCCTCTTTGTAATGCTGCTATGGAGGATGTTCAGCATGTTTTCTTTCGATGTGACGTGGCTCGGGTTGTTCTTCGTAAAATTTGTCGTTGGTGGGATTTGGATTGGCAGGAGATTTGTTCTTTCTCGGATTGGGATGCTTGGTTCTTATCCTTTCGACTTTCTTCCCGTCTCAAGTCTATTTTAGAAGGTGTTTTTTATGTTGCTTGGTGGCGGATTTGGAGGCTTCGAAATCAGTTGGTCTTTGACGCTTCGCCTCCTAATCGTTCGACGATTTTTGATGACATTGTTTCTTGGTCCTTTTTATGGTGTTCTAGTAGATGTAATAGGGTTTTTTCTTGGGAGTATTGGTTAAAAAACCCCTATCTTATTTCTTTGTAATGTCTTTCTAGCTCCTTGCTAGTTTTTTTTAATAAAGTTGCCGTTCAAAAAAAAAAAAAAAAATGTGTGAGTCCTGGTGCGAAAAGTTATCATTTTAATAAAAGTAATAACAATAGTTATAATGGAACCAACTTACTACCATTGTGCAATGAACTCAAGCTACCCATCTAAATCAAACTATGTATTGCGCATCTCTATCATCATCACCTTCAGGTCAATCACTTAAAGGGAACAAGTGGAATGAAGATTTATATGACGGGAAGTCTTCTATAACTTGAAGCATTGAACCACCTGTTTTAGGACTCTTGACTTTGTGAAAATGACCCGAGAGTGACAAGAAGATTTCATTGATTTATTAGGTGATGGTGATACCCGATCACTCATGAAACCAACACCCGTGTGAAAATAAATCCAATCTTAATAAAAAAATGTATACAAAAAGCCACACGTAGACGATTGCGGAAGTATAGCGGCAAATTGTATCAAAGTGTTCCAGATTGAGTGTCCAAAAATTGTCTAACTAACTTGGACATTTTTTCATGAGATGATTATTCCTTCGATCAATAAGTTGTTGGTTCAAGTCACGTAGAAAATGAAAGTAAGATTGTTGTTTGGAGTGCAGTGGACTTATTCGTTAAGTTATAGGCACATCACGTCAGGTTTTACCCTATAACATTCATATAACACAAAACCTCAAAAACACCTTCTCTAACTATAACATGTTATAGATACATGTGGATATCAGTTTTAAAAAGAAAAAAGAAAAAAAGAACTTACCCACTCAACTTTTACACAAAAGAAAAAGAAAAAAGACAAACCAGATAACATATGTTAGCAGCATAACAAAATGGCTTATAACACCACCAACGGTGCAGTTGGCGGTGTTATTGGCCTCAAAAATACCCAGGCCCGGATTTGCCTATGGGCTTTAAGGGCGACGGCCCAGGGGCAGCCCACGAGAGGGGGCAGCATCTCAGCAGTCCATAGTCGCCTATATGTACTCACTTTAAGCCATTTTTAATGGAAAACTCCATTATAAAAATTAATACGAGTAACTGTTATCACGTAATGTTAGTATTAATGGCAAGCTATTTCCTAGTAACTTCTTACAGTTTTCCTTGTTAAGCATAGTGATTAAGTATTGTAGCATAATGTTTAAGTTATGTAACGTCATGATTAAGTCATGAAGCTTTCCTTACAGCTGTGTCACTGTGTCTAGGGAGTAGTGTTTGAGTCGTTGGTTGAAGTCCCCACACCACATAAATAGAAGTGGGGGTTAAAGGATCATATTATTTACATCTTTGTTCTTTTCCTCCTTGAGCCGAATTGGCATTAATACAATATAATACATTCGCTATTCTTTGTAGTATATTACTTTTCGTTTTCTGTTTATATCCAAAGGTTTACTTTGTGTTGCCGCTTTCGCGAGCTCCTTGATAAGTGTATTCTAGGTTTCGCGATATTGATCGTCGGGTTTGTTGGAAGGTGTAGATTCCAACAATTGGTATCAAGAGCTACGGGTTTTGTGGTCTCAGAAGATCGTTGCTAGAACAAGGGGTCTCGTGAAGGAAACTGGGTTTTGGTTTCCTTGGAGTTGCAGGGTGAAACGAAGAAGACGAAGTGTTGCGTGTATCTTTTGTTATTTAATTTACACGTGAACGGGGACATATTTGCTTATTGAAAGTCAAGATAAGTGGCTATTTTTGACTTATTATTTTTTGTTGTATCCTATTATTAACTACAAAGAAGCAAGTTGCGTTTGTTTCTTCTTATTAAATAAAAAGAGAACGATTTAGTGGAGGTTTCGTTTTTTCTTTTTACTAAATAAAAGAAAAACGATTAGCGAGGTTTCTGTGGTTTGTTTTTGCTCTTCTGGATCAAAGTATCAAATTATCCGTGTGGTCACTGGTTTTCAAGTGAGGCGACATATATCTGATCTAAATCGAGGTTTACGGATGTGTAAAGGAGATTTGATTTTGCAAGAAGGGTTATAATCAAATAGCAAGGTGAAAGAATATGTCGTGCGATAAGCGAAGTTTGGACGTCGAAATTCGCCTGTCTAATGACTTCGGGTTTGTTGCGGTGTAAAGATGCGATGTTTGTAATTCAACATGTTGGGAGCTCGTTTAGATCCATTCCCGGAAACATGCGGACGCCCCTTGGGGAAAAAAAAAAAAAGACTGTGGCGTTGTAAGACTTGTGTCTACAAAAAGGCACCACATTCCTTACTCTTGTGCATGGATAACAGGTTTGAGAGGAAGTCAACAAAGAAAATTCTGCAGCGGGAGTTTGGTTAAAGTTTTGGAACTTTGTATAGACAAAGTCTTTAGCCAACAAAAGGTAACTTAAGAAAAAGTTGTTCACTTTCTACATGCATTCAGGTAAGAAATTATCTGAGCATATAGATGAGTTTAATAAGTTGATCGGTGACTTGGCGAACATAGACGTTGATATTGATGACGAAGATCAAGCACTCATGTTACTTACATCATTACCATCTTCATATGATAACTTTGTGGAGACATTGCATTATGGAAGGGAGTCACTCACTTTGGAAGATGTCTTGTCTAGCCTCAATTCACGGGAGTTGAAAAAGAGGACAGTGCAAAGGATGATGGGTGATGGTTATTTGTAAGGGGAAAGTCGGATCATCGGGGTAATCAAGGACGTGGTAGTTCGCGATCAAAGTCAAAAGGTAAAGGAACTTATAAACTGAAGTGTTACATATGCTATTCTGAGGACCACCTTAAGAAATACTGTCCAAAATGGAACAAGAAGAAATCAACTGGCTTTGTCAAGAAGAATGTTGGACAGGGTTCTGGTATGCATTCCGAGGGTTATGACAATGGTGATTTGTTTATGGCGGTGAGTGAGGAAAGGTTCTTAGAGTGGATCATGGACTCTGGTGGTTCCTATCACATGACGCCTAGGAGGGACTTCTTGTTTGATTTTAAGGAGTTCAATGGTGGTACGGTTTTGCTCGGTGATAATAGAGCATGTGCCATCATGGGGACAGGGAAGGTGAGAGTACAAATGAAAGATGGTTCAAGTTTTGTGCTTGAGAATGTGCGTTACATTCCCGAGTTGAAGAGAAATTTAATATCTTTTGGAACATCTAGGATCGAGAGGGCCATACCGTTAAAGAAGCAAATGGGAGAGTAAAGGTGATCAAGGGTTCCTTGATGGTATTATCAGGAACTATAAAGGAAAATTGTGTGTACTCCTTGGATGGTTGGGCTGAATCTGGTGAAGCTAGTGTCGGTATACAAGAAAAGGAGAGTCTTGCACAGGTGTGGCATAAACGCCTGGGTCACATTAGTGAAGCAGGCTTGCATGAACTGGAAAGGAGAGATATGCTGGGGAAGAAAGGTCTAGGTAAGCTCGAATTCTGTGAAAATTGTGTTTTGGGAAAATCGACCAGGGTTAGTTTTGGTCGAGGTCAACACAAAACAGAAGGAGTTGTAGACTATGTCCATGCGGATCTATGGGGTCCTTCTCGGGTGGAATCAATGAGTGGTTGTCGGTACTTCTTATCGATTGTTGATGATTATTCGAGGAGGGTTTGGGTTCATTTTCTTAGACACAAGAATGAGGCGTTCAGCAAGTTCAAGGAGTGGAAGCAGTTGGTGGAAAACCAGACAAGTAGAAAACTAAAGAAACTGCGAACAGATAACGGTTTAGAGTTTTGTAATCTGGAATTTAATAACTTGTGCAAGGAGAACGGGGTAGCAAGACATTTGACAGTTGCAGGAACTCCGCAACAGAATGGTCTAGCTGAACGAATGAATAGGACGCTCTTGAACAAGGTAAGGTGTTTACTGATTCAGTCTGGTTTGCCAGATTCGTTCTGGGCAGAAGCAACGGTGACGGCAGCATATCTGATCAATAGGTCTCCATCTACAGCATTGGAAAAGAAGACACCTATGGATTTATGGTCAGGACATCCGGCGAATTACGAGATGTTGAGGATATTTGGTTGCGTTGCTTATTCACACGTGAATCAGGGGAAGCTCAAGCCTAGAGCTATAAAGTGCATATTCCTGGGGTATCCTGATGGTGTGAAGGGATACAGATTATGGAGGTTAGATGATGTCAAACCAAAGATAATCATAAGCAGGGATGTGGTGTTTAATGAGAAACTTATGTATAAGGATACTCTCAAGGGTGCTGGTGCTGCAGATTCTGGGAAGGAAGTTGAGTTTGAGGTGGAACTTCAAGGCAGTAGGGTCGAACCAACTGTGGATCCTCATACTGGAGAAAATCCAGGGAATGAAGATGAGGAACAAGATGAAGGGCCTCAACAACAGAATCTGGACAACTATGTTCTTGTGCGTGATAGAGCAAAGAGAACAATTACTATACCTGCAAGATATAGGGATGAAGGTAATGTATCATGGTCTAGACACCAGGGTTTAGGGTAAGAAGATGATATGGTTGCTTATGCTTTTGCTTATGCTGATGATGAAGATACACAGTTAACCTATCCACATTCCAGAGGCGATGAATTCATCGAAAAATGATGATCGGGGTTCGTGCTATGGAGGAAGAAATGAGTTCTTTAAAGAAGAATCATACTTGGGAGCTGGTCGATCAACCACCTGGTCAGAAGCTGGTAAGCTGCAAGTGGTTGTATAAGATTAAAGAAGGGACTGAAGGCGTTCAGAAACCAAGGTACAAAGCAAGGCTGGTAGCTCGGGGGTTTACACAACGACCAAAGGGATCGAACTACATGAGGTATTTCACCTGTGGTCGACAAACATCTAGTAGGGTATTCCTCTCGTTAACTGCTTGTGAAGATTACGATTTGGATCAATTGATTATAAGACGCATTTTTGCATGGGTAATCTTGAAGAAACCATTTATATGAGACAGCCACCTGGTTTTGAAGAAGGAACGGGCAACAAGGTATGTTTGTTGAAGAAGTCTCTTTACGGTCTTAAGCAGTCTCCAAGGCAGTGGTATAAACGGTTTGATGTGTATATGGTCAACAATGGTTTTAGTCGCAGCAGCTATGATAGCTGTGTTTACTTCAAGGAGTTTGCACCAGGTATGTACATATATCTACTGTTGTATGTAGATGATATGTTGATTGCTTGTAAAAGCAAGTCTGAGATCAAATATACCAAGGGACAGCGGCGAAAAGAGTTTGGATATGAAGGAACTTGTCAGCAAGTAAGATTACTATGGTATGAGATTATCAGGGATAAGGGGTAGCCGAACCCTGAAGGTGTCTCAGTCAGGATACGTGCAGAAAATTCTAAATAACTTCAGAGTGGATAACGGCAAGTCGGTCTATGTGCCATTGGGAGCACACTTCAAGGTGTCTTTGAAGGATTGTCCTTCGGAGTGACTGGGACGTGAAAAGGAATGATAAGGTCCCTATGCCGAATGCTGTAGGTAGTTTAATGTTACTATGAAGATTTGTGCACTAACCAGATATAGCGTACGCTGTTAGCATTGTGAGTAGGTATTTGGCGAATCCAGGTAAAAATCACTAGGAGGCAGTGAAGTGGATTTTGAAGTACTTAAAAGGCACTGCTAAATAGGTCAATGTATGGTAGAGTTCAAGGAAGCACGTTGATGTTGACGGTTTTTGTGGATGCAGACTCAGCTAAGACCCAGACAAGGGTAAGTTCGATAACCGGGTTACTGTTTTATTGGTACAGTGGCTGTGTTGTGAGTTGGAAAGCAACTTTGCAGCATGTTGTAGCATTATCTACTACATGAATCGGAGTATAATGTCGCCTTACTGAAGCTGGTTATAATGAAAGCATTTGGCTTAAAGGTCTACTAATCGAGCTGGGAGTAAACCTAAGGTCAGTGGTTGTGAATTGTGATAATCAAGGCGCAATTCATCTCTCAAGAAATGCAATGTTTCATGAGAGTACGAAGCATATCAACATGAAGTATCACTTCATTAGGGAGATCATGGAGTCTAAAGAGATTGAAGTGGTAAAGATAGGAACATGTGATAATGCAGCTGACGCTTTCACAAAGGTGGTCCCAGGGCCGAAGTTCAAGTATTGCATGGAGATACTTGGTGTCGGGAGTAACTAGTCTTGCCACTAAGGTGGAAATTGTTAGTATTATTGGCAAGCTAGTTTCCTAGTAACTTCTTAGTAGTTTCCTTGTTAAGCTTAGTGATTAAGTATTGTAGCTTAATGTTTAAGTTATGTAACTTCATGATTAAGTCATGAAGCTTCCTTACAGCTGTGTCTAGCTGTGTCTAGGGTGTAGTGTGAGTCGGTGTTGAAGCCCCCCCCCCCTACCACCTCTATAAATAGAGGTGGGGGGTAAAGGACTCATATTATCCCATCTTTTGTTCTTTCCTCCTTGAGCCGATTGGCATTAATACAATATAATCTTTCGGCTATTCTTTGTAGTATATTACTTTCGTTTTCGTTTATATCCAAAGGTTTACTTTGGTGTTGCAGCTTCGCGAGCTCCTTGAGAAGTGTTCTAGGTTCCGCAATATCGATCTTCGGGTTTGTTGGAAGGTGTAGATTCCAACACGTAACCAATTCAAAATAGGATTTTGTAACTGATATAAGTCCACGTAGTATGACTTTTGACCAATTCAAAATAATTACATGAATTCAAAACTCCAACGAACACGAACCGATTGAAACAAATACATATGCACTAACAGGAGAGGAACTCACACACAGGCCCAGATTTACCTATGGGCTTTAAAGGCGATGGCCCAGGGGCAGCCCACGAGAAGGGGCAACATCTCAGCAATCCATGTTAGCCTATAGTACTCTCGTTTAAGCCAATTCTTAATGATAGCCCATTTTAAAAATTAATACGGGTAACTGTTATAACGTAACCAATTCAAAATAGGATTTTGTAACTGATATAAGTCCACGTAGTATGACTTTTGACCAATTAAAAATAAGATTATTATAAATCACGTAACAGGCATATGTATACATATTAGTTATTCACCTTCATAATTTTTCTTTTCTCTTCATCACTGATCACACGATCAGGCCATCAAAGAAACAGAAATAGTCGAATTTAAAACAATCAAGGCATCGCATCAAACAAACAAGTGATCATCTTTTTTATCTTCATTAATTTTCACGAGGTGATATTGTTCCATATTAATTATTATTCTTGCTTTAGAAGTTATATTGTTTCATACTTATTGTTCTTGCTTTAGTAGATAGAATATTATATAATTTACACTCGTGATTATCATGTTGCGTCGTTCATAACCGTCGGGTGCCCAAAATAGAAAACGAAAAAAAATCAACTAGAATCTGAACGACCTCTACACGGTTCTATGGATTGGTATGTAATTAAAACGAAAAAGAATAATAATAATGTTGCAAAAATAATGACAATGTTAACGTTAATATAGATAATGAAAATCCTATAAATAATGAAAACCTAGAAAATAATGAGGTTAACGCCAATGATGATAATGAAAATTCTATAAACAATGAAAGCATAGAAAATGATGAGGTTAACGCAAACGATTATAATGAAAATATTCTAAATAATGAAAATCTAGACAATAATGAGGTTAATGTTAGCGAAGATAATGAAAATCCTATTGAAGAAAATTACAAAAGTCCTCAAAATTGCTATGTTGATGGAGTTAATCACAATATTTATGATGTAAGAGTTTGGGATGGTTTAGATTCAAACATAAAAGAGTTACTTGTAAGCAAAGGAGTCGTTAGAGAAACTAATATAAATTATCCAAAAGATAGATTTGGCAGACATTTCTCTTGTGAACACTATGTACGTAAGTTACGAAATGGCGATTCTTATGATAGAAAATGGTTGATTTACTCGAAAGAGCTTGATAAAGTATTTTGTTTTTGTTGTAAGTTATTTAAAACTGCTCGGTCTAGAAGTCAATTAGCAAATGAAGGAATAAATGATTGGAAACATCTTAGCAATACTTTAAAGTTTCATGAAAATAGTTCTGAGCATATGATTAATTTGAGAACTGTGTCTGAGTTGCGGGTGAGGTTAGGTACAAATCAAACAATTGATAAAGAGTTACAGGAACTTATAAAAAAAGATACCACACACTGGAAGGAAGTTTTAATTAGAATAATTGCTCTTGTGAAATGTCTAGCAGAATATGACGTGCCTTTTCGTGGTTCAAATGAAAAACTCTATACAAAATCTAATGGGAACTTTTTAGGCATAATGCAAATGATTGCTGAGTTTGATCCCGTCATGAAAGAACATTTTCGCAGAATTAAAGACAAAGAAACTCACTATCATTATCTAAGTCATAAAATTCAGAATGAGTTAATTGAGATGTTGGCATCCGAGATAAAATCAGAAATAATTAAAAAAATAAAAGAGGCAAAATATTATTCTGTAATTCTCGATTGCACTCCCGATGTAAGTCATCAAGAACAAATGACTTTAATTATTAGATGTGTTGATGTATCGAGTTCTCCTATAAAGGTACAAAAGTTTTATTTAGAGTTTTTGGTCATTGAAGATACATCAGGTTTAGGTCTTTTTTCACTCGTACTACATGTGTCTTTAAACGTGTATGATTTAGATATTAAATATATTAGAGGACAAGGATACGATAATGGATCTAATATGAAAGGAAAACATCAAGGTGTTCAAAAAAGATTACTTGATATAAACCCAAGAGCTTTTTACATGCCATGTGGTTGTCATTGTCTTAATTTAGTATTATGTGATATGACAAATTCTTGTGAAAAAGCAAAACTCTTTTTTGGAACATGTCAAACAATATATAATGTCTTTTCTAGTTCTACAAAACGGTGGAGTCTTTTACACGAGTATATTGATGAGTTGACTCTAAAATCCTTGTGTGCTACTCGATGGGAAAGTCGTATAGAAAGTGTTAAAGCTATTAAAACTCAACTTTCTTAGATAAAAGAAGCTCTAAAAAATTAGCTAAAGTAAGTGATGACGCAAAATTGTGTAGAGATGCTTTTTCATTGGTAAATGGTGAATTTTCAAGTTTTGAATTTGTTCTAAGTTTGGTTATTTGGTATGATATTTTATATAGAATTAATTTAGTTAGTAAGAAGTTACAATCTAATGATATGCTTATTGATGTTGATATAAAAAATTTGGAGGGATTGATTAGTTATTTTAAAAACTATAGGGAAAGTGGGTTTGAAAATGCTATTCTTCAAGCTGAACAAATTGCCGAAACCATTGGAGTTGAACCCGAGTTTCCTATAAAATGTGCTCCTTATAGGAAAAACATTTTGATGAGTTCTCGAATACGGAAAGAGAACAACAATCTGCTAAAGATAACTTTAGAACTGATTGCTTTCTTGTTTTAGTTGATATGGCACTTACACAACTAAATAGCAGATTTGAGCAAATGAAATATTTTGAATCTATATTTGGTTTCATGTTTGATGCGTCAAAATTGGCTTATTTAGATGATAAGAGCTTGAAAGAATGTTGTTCAAATCTTGAATCCGCTTTGACAAATGATAAAGATTGTGATATTGATGGGAATGATTTGTTTATGGAGTTACAAATTTTGCAGGATATGTTGCCTAATGGAGCATACGAGGGAGAAAGACCTTGGACATCCATTCAAATTATGGAGTTTACGAAGAAAATGGATATGTTCCCGAATGTTTTAGTTGCATACAAGATATTGTTAACCATTCCAGTCACGGTAGCGTCCGCAGAAAGGAGCTTTTCAAAATTAAAGATATTGAAGTCTTATCTGCGGAGTACAATGAGTCAAGAGAGGCTGAACGGGTTAGCGACCGTGAGTATTGAAAGTAGTTTTTTAGATCGACTATGATAAGATAATTGATGTTTTTGCTTCAAGAAACGCACGAAGACATCGGTTTAGGTGATCCATGTTGAACTTGTTATTCGGAGTTTATCTCCTCATATTGTAACATTTTATTTAATGAATAAAAATCGGCGTGGGGATGAGCCGCCTGGCTTGACCAGGTTCCAAACCCCTAAAAAATGTGTTGTCTGTTTACAAGGGGCATATTTCACTCGGCTCGCCCAGGGAACTCGAACTAAATTTGCATACAGTACCCCATTCACATGTGCATGTTCACCCTAAATGACGACAAACGTCGGTAGATGTGGTCAACGAGAGTCATAAGGCCCAATGTCACGATGTTGTTGCTAGTACTCTCGGCAAAGAGACAGTTGAGGCGAAGGTGTGGTGTATGATATCGAGGGGCACTCCCTGATACCGGATTTTGAGTAAGTGATTTAGTCGATGGTGATGGAGGTGTTTGCATTTTTAGATAAAAGTTTCTGTGTTTATGTGAGTTAACATGGGAGATAATTATTTGTGAAGATATGTGGCTGATTATTAGATGCTGAACATCAAAACAGGACAGGGTTTTCACAATTATAAGTGGCATGTAATCGTTCTTTGATTCACTGCCTATGGAAAGTAGCTGGTCCAAATCAGTACGTTCTGGTTTGTTGCATAAAGGGCATTGGGTTATTGATGTAAAGATGGCTAATGGAAGTTAGGGTAGCAGATGGTGGTTTATTCATGATGATGCTGCTACTTGTTATTGTTCGTGGCATTAGAAAAATGGGTTTACTAGACAAGAAAGCATGGGACAATAAAACGTGGGACAAGAAAGCATGGACGGACAAGCATGGGAATCTAACATAGTTGTTTCTTATGCCTTGCTTTGACCCTTTCTCTGCGGTTAACGTCTAGAACGAAGAGTGATTGTTTGGAAAGGGGTAACGTGATTACATGGAATTTCACTGTGTAGAAATTATAACTAGGCATCGTTTCAAATAATTTTTTTCCATCGAAAATAATTATTTACTTGGCCCTATTTCATAAATATTTGGTAATGTTCATTTAAAATGTTCGTTTTGTTTATTACTAGACACTTGTATCACAGGTAAACTTTATTCGTAAAATAAAACGTTAACTCAAATATTCACGTTAATAATAAACGTTTTTGAATTTAACGCATAACGACTCGTTAAATATTTTTATTAAATAATGTTTTTGGTCCATCGGATTCTCGGCCAACACGCCGAAAAACTGTAACAAATTACTCATTATTAATAAATGAATAAATAAGCTTGACGTTATGGCGCTAAAAATATAAAACCTTGCTTTCTCAAACGCTAAAACGAGTTTAGAAAATTTCCAAACGGCTTTTGTCATAAGCCAAAAATAATGATTTTTATTAAATCGTCCTGAACGAAAATTAATTGTTCCAAATCAAACGACGAAAATAAATCGCGGCTCAAGATAATTGTCGGCCAAAGACTTAGGTTGTTAAATAAACTGACAAAAATCAAATATCATTCACTTTTTGAAAGTATTACTAAATGAAACCAGACTCAATTATCTTTGAAACGGCGTGTGACATGCCTTCTAACTCCTTACGGTTTAGTTTTTATAACAAAAACGAAATCGACAAAATTTGCCAGACTCATCCATCTGCCCGACATGAAATCCAGCCGCCCGGCTGTATGATTCTGGTCACCCAACTCATTTTTATGACACTTTTTCAAAAACTAACTTTTCGGACTCGAAATTTCACGAAACTTTCCAAAACTCATTAATACATTATAATACATCATTTTCATCAACATTTGTGGACTAAACGTCCCATATACCCGTACTTCACGGGGTATGCCAAACACCTGTTTTGACCCATTTTCAAATACAACTCATACATCATACTTAACCTTAATTCAAAACCAAGACAAGAACTTGGACACATTTAAAACAATGTTTAATAAACAATTTAGACTCTTGGGGGTTCAACCTTGACTCGAGCTCGTCATCTAATACAATATCATATAAGTAACCCAACAATTCTGAAATCCAAGCTTCCAATGCATATGCCTTATCTAGGCTATACCTTCATCTCATATTAGCCTACAAAACAGTTAAACAACTAAACCGTAAGCTTTCGCTTAGTAAGTAAAACGAGTAATAACATGGCATTATACTTCATTCATCCATATAAGCATCTCATTCATCCAATTTCTAGTCCAAAGGACTAAATCATACAATTGCTTACAATAAGCACTCAAACCATGAACAATCACATAAGTACACAAAATATCATTACTTTAACCATCTCTATAACAATTCACTTAGTATTCCCATACCTTAACTAGTTCCATACTAGTCTAACTTAATCTTGGCTAGCTACTCAAAACTAGCTCATTATTCTTCTTAATCCATAACACCATAAACTCAAACATGTTATACCATAGCACAATCATACACGTAACACATATATATCAAAACTCAATATAACAAGATGTTATAATCATTTTACTTACCTTAGCTCCAAGCCAATAAGATTAAGGACACCATCATCATCAATCCTTGATTTCTACTCAATTATCATTATAAACACCTATCATCACAATAATGCAAATATAATTAACAAGGGTTTACATAACCCAAGAACACATCCAATTCATCTCAATTTCTCATATGATCATCACCATGATCATATAACCAAGAACCCTCAATTTCAACTCTATTTTACTTAATAATTTAAGGGGTTCTAACTCATTTATAATCATAATCAAATCCCTCTTAACTATATCATCATGTTATGATCATAAGCAAAATCACTAATTCGATCTTATTTTATTATTTTACCTTAACCCATTATCACAAACACCTCAATATAGGTTTTAGAATATCAATTACCCAAAACCCCTAATTTGTATATATGAACCCTAGTTCATAAATTAATCAATTAACTCAAGATATGGGATTACTTACTTGTGGGAATCATTACTAAGGACTTGTACCATGATTGAGAACACTAATTGCCAGCAAATTACTCTCTAGAAAATCTATGTTTTTCCCTCCTCCTCTTCTTGGTTTGACACCCATACACACCCATTAACATATTAGAAGTCTTATGGAAGACTTTAGAATGCCTGGGATTCTTCTAGGGAATACGGTAATTATTAGTTTGCCTAATTGGCAACTATGATCCCTTAATTTCCATTCTCTCTTATTTGTGACACATTATACTTTCTAAAACAATTTACATAATATTTAGACTTATAGTTTGACTATCAGGTTTGACCAACCAATCGCGTGAAGCCTTTCGGACTCATAAAAGTCGTAGTTAAACTATCTATGTCATTATCGTAATAAAATACCAAAAAACCGGTTTTGTGGTGTTACAAATTTCATGCCCGGTGGCCGAAGGAGTTTGGCAGATTTTGCCGATTTTGTTTTCGTCATAAAAACTAAACCGTAAGGAGTTAGAAGGCGTGTCACCCGCCGTTTCAAAGATAATTGAGTCTAGTTTCATGTGGTAATACTTTAAAGAAGTGAATGAAATTTTATTTTCGTTAGTTTATAAAAGAATGACACAAGGTCATTTCTGGGTTATGCGTATGAGTAAAAGTTTTAATTTTTGGTCAAATCAAGAATCGGGAAAAGGGGCGTTTCAGTCAATACGCCATATCCATTGAGTTGGATACGCCGTATTGACATAATGGGTAGACAAACTCTATACGAAAATCGAAATTACATTCTGGGTTGTCTCCCGACAAGCACTTTTGTTTATAGAAGAGCCTTTAAGTTAGACTCCCTTTAGCTTTAGCCCATCTCGTGAACGCTCACATGTCCACGTGTGAGCCATTCAAACATCATCTCGTCCCTTATATATTCAGGTCCTAAATTCAAGACTCCTTTGTAGAAACCTTTTAGCTTTTAATATGGGTGCGAGTTTCCTAATAATTTGTCACGTGCACTTACTTTAAGTAATGGCCAAATCTTGTTACATTGTTTGTTAGAGAGATGCTTAAACCTTGGATGCGATCGGGCCATTTGATAAGTGACATTGTCATTACCGTTATGAATGGTGATAAATCCATCAAACCGTCTTGCTTGAACACACGCATCCCTACAAAATGGTTTCCTAAAAATAACATCACCCATGTCTTTATCTTGGTAAACATCGATATTCTCCATAACTATAAAATCTATAACATTTGAAAAGTTTCCAATAAAGATAGGCACATTTATAAAACTTCCAACAACATTTTTCCCTTTAAACTCAATTTTCTCTTTCATTATTGAATTATAAATTTTTTTGGACATAATATTAATTGATAAGAGCGGGAAAAAGTTAGCATTTACGTGTTCATATCCGATCATGCAAGAAAATTGTAAATTATAGGAACAATTAATACGGATATTTCTATAGTAGTCGTAAAACTAGGATATTCATCTATTTTTTCAACCATCCCATTGTTATCCCTAATTTTTACTACATCAACCATTTTTTCATCAATAACTTCTCCTTCTTTAATCATGAGACCTAATTCTTCTATCTCATGATTTCTAAGCTCTAATGGTTCATTCAAATCATTTAATTCAAAAAAATCTCCAAAATTGGGTTCTTGTGTTCTATTTAAGATCAATGCTTTGCCCATTAGTCTAGCTTCCAAATCAAGTTCCATTCTCTTCTTTAATCTTAACATATAAACTTTCTTAATTATGTTCCTAGTAAGACTATCACTTTTAAATACTATTTTATCATTCTTAATTCTTAAACCAAATTTTCTTTTAAATACATTAATTTTAGCATAAGTAGTAGACAAAAATGGTCTTCCAAGGATCATGGAATCTTGATATCTTCGGGCATATCTAAAAGAATAAAGTTTATAGGAAAGACACATTTATCAATTCCTACTAACACATTCTCTGCTATACCTTTAGGATTCACAGTTTTATTAGCCAATTCAATGATTAATTTAGTAGGAGTTAATTTTCCTAAACCTAGATTGGTAAAGGTCGAATAAGGCATAACACTAACACTAGTTCCTAAGTCAGCCAAGGCTTTATCAAAAGACATATCATTAATTTTGCAAGGTAAAGTAAAACTTCCTAGGTCTTTTTCTTTTGGAGGTTGATCATCTTTAAGACTTGTTGAGCAATGTGCGTGCATTGTTTCTTCGATCTTCTCTTCGATCCTTGACTTTTCCTTCAGCAATCTCCTTAAGTCTTTAGCATATTCTGTTGAATTGACTTGTAGCTTTTTTAATTTCATCAAAACTTCCTTCCCATCATAACTTTTTTCTTTCAAACGACCTGGAAAAGGAACACTCGCTCGGCCAAGCTTGATCAACGGCATCTTGTCATTCTCCTCAAGACTTGATACGGCGTATCGAGGATGTTTCAGCTTCCTTAGTAGTAGTGATTGCCTTGACATGATCTCTCAGGTTTGTTTCAGTTGAACTAGGAAGACTTCCAGATCCCCTTTTGAAGTACCTTGCTTATTTGCCCAAGTTGAATCTCTAATGCTTTGATTGAATCTCCTTGATTTGTGATTGCAGCAAGAGGCTCAAATTTCCTTAATCAAAGAACAATTTTCATCATGTCTCTTAGCAGATTTAGACATGAAATTTTTCAATGATTCTTCTATCATTTGTCTTATTTCTTGATATGATGTATTTCTGTTATCCCTTTGGTAGAATCCTAGAGAAACTGCTCTATACCTTCCTGCATTTGGGAATAGTAATCCAAACTGAGTGTAGTATGCCTCCTCAAGTGTCTTTCCTTCCTCTTTCAATTGACAATCCTTAGTGTAATATGGTCCATTGCATAATTCACAACCTACTTGAGCAGAATACACTCTTTCATTTACTTTCTTAATTTCCCTGCAAAGATTCCCTGCAAAATTGTTTTAGTTAAGCTTGATTAGCTGCTAATCCATAAAAAAGTAGTATACTTCTATTTCTAGTAGATGTCCTTATTGTAGCCAGTTTTAAAATTAAAAATATAGTCGTCATTCTTAGATGGCTTTCTTAGATCAGCAAACATTCATTTTCGGAACACTTCCTTTATAATCAAGATTATATCTAGTTTGGGGAACATCGATGTCCTTTGTTAAAACATAAATCAACTAGTGCATACTGGTTAAGTATTGTTGGGTCATCTTAATAAAAGTTTTTGAATATCGTTCCCAAGCCTGGTAAAGAGTTTTCATTGACTCTTGCTAAAATTATTAATTATCTTCCATCTTTTTAGCAATACGAGAAATGCGTGGACAGTATTTTGACAGTATTTGCTCAAAAAATTTCCCTTTAGAATTTCCTAAGTAGTAATCAAACTAGCAGGTTCATTCCTTAACCACCTACTTGCAGCTCCAGTAAGTGTGATAGGTAAAACACGAAGCATAAGTTGATCTCGAGTCACATCTGGTGTAGTAAATAAATCAACTATCTCAAGAATCCTTTCAATGTGCATATTTGTATCCTCATTTTTTGATCTAATAAAAGTATTGTCACGCAACTCCTTTAGAAATTAACCTTTTAATTCAAACTTAACATCCTTATCAAATTTTGGTCTAGCAACGCCCGAGACATAATCCTCTTTGTTTTTTTGTCATGTATTCATCTATAGTCGGTTTCGTCATAGTTTCTATGATTTCTTCTTCAACCTGCTCTTCGTGATCAGAAAATAACTCGAATTTCGGTGAACTCGAATGATAAAAACTAGTTGTTTTGAAAAGCTTTCTTAAAAAATGTAACGCTTGCTCAGGTTCGTCGTAAGGTTCAATGAGCTCTTTGTATGAACTCCTGGTCATGCACTACCTAAAACAAGGGTTAAATATCAGTAGGATAAGCTCTAAAGAAGGAGAATACAAAAAACTAATAACGAAAATAGAATATGAAAAATTAAAACTGCTGCTATATCGGACGATCAATACGCCGTATTCATTAAACCGAATATGCCGTATTGATGTTTGATTTTGAATACGCTGCATAGATTTTGAAAATCACTTACGCCGTATTCAAAGGGTTGAATACGCCGTATCGAGTATTAAAATCACAAGGTAAACAATAGGTATCCCAAATACAAAAAAATAATTAAAATACAACAATACTAAACAGCTATTATATAGATTTACAAATTAATACAAAGAATAACAAAAATAATAAGCAACTAATATACATAATAACAAACTAATAAAAACTAAAGTAAAAATACAAAATCTAATTTAAAATACCAATAAACAAGTATTAAACAATTTCACTCCTCGGCAGCAGCGCGAAAAAACTTGATGTGTCATTGTGTGTAGGTAAATATATTATCAATTTTACTATTTATATTTTGCAGACTTTACTTATTAACTAACACTAACGGGCAGTGTACCCGATCAATTATAGGTTCGTTGGTAAGTGATGTGTTATGAAATCTTTAAATTTATAAGAGCGGTTTTATCTGATTTTCCAACTAACACACGGATAAAGTATAAACCCCCATTTATAGTATAGATTTAGGGTAAGACCAGTTCGTTCCATGGGATTGATGCATCTCAGAAAATTCAGTAGGTTTTGTAGAAAGGTATCTTTAAATTTGTCACTTAATTCAAAGATAAATTGTTTAACGTATTTCAATATTATAAAAGCGATGTTTATTTGGGAGACAAGAGCAATCAAAGATAAACTTGGAGTGATAATGAATACATGAATTTAAGTATAATCAGATAAATGAATGGATAATTTATTTAAAAGATTAACTATTTAACATAATAAGGAATCCTTTCGGCCTTTAATCTTCATTATGAAAAATGCTTTAAGATTGATTCGCGCTTAGAAAATAACAAAGATAAACTTGCTCAACCAAGTTCATTAGACATGAGGGTAAGCATTAAACATTGATATACTTGGGATGATGATCATTTTATTGACTAATCCTCACAAAGTCAATACCGAGTTATCATAGACAAACCTCGAAATTAAACACAAAGTTAGAGTCTTTTGACCTATATCCAGGCTAAATGAGTGATTAAATGATTATCAAGGATCCATGTATATAAACATCAAGTTTATATTTATCATTTACCAAAATTGTTAGTCAAAACCATGTTTAATCCCCCGACTCTCATAAGTCCCAAATAAACATAATTCAACTACTCCATATTAATTGAGATCAAACACATAACATTCATATAAAACTTAGAGAACATCATAATTTAGAAGAGAAACAAGATTATACCAACTTCAAGAGCAAATAATTGATGATTTCACATGAATTTTCAAAGAACACTTTATTATATTCAAAGTAAACTTGGAAACTATTAACAATTCTGTCACAATAGCTTATAGTTTCGAAATACACTTCACTGACACTCCTTTGGATAGACTACAACCCATAAATTGGATGAACAAAGGCTTGCTCAACCATAATTCCACAAAACTTCCCCCTAACTTTCTTTATGTGTTTTTGTGAAATGAGAATGATGAATGAGTGATTGGTGATGTAGAACTCCGAATTTGAGGTCCTATTTATAGCCCAAGGATCACATCAGTTGAAGGGAAGAAGGGAATTGAAAGGCTATGGCTTCAATGCACATCATTATGATTTTGAGTTATTGCACCCCCAAGTACGTCGCACTTCTAGAAAAGTACACTGCACTTGGCTTCAATAATAAATTCTCTCTCTCCATTCATAAGTATGTCGCACTTCCTTAGAAGTGCACCGCACTTGGTTGTTCTTTGTTAAATTCCTTCTTTAATTCTCTTCTAGATCCTTCTTCTAACAACCGTTATCATATTTGACGGATTTCCTTTGCGTTTTTGGTCCTTCTCGTATTCTTTGATCCTGAAACAACTATTTAACAAATAAGTATCTAAACATGAGATATTTAATATATTTACATAGATAATTTACACATTTACAAGGGATATTTTCTATGTATAATTTGAGCGTATCAGAAAGTAGGGTCTCGATCACTAATAGAGACGTTAATACTGTTAATTATACTAGTGATACCTAGTTTATCTCTGTTATACCTATTAAATCCTAAAACTAAACGCAAAAAGGAAGGTTTAGCCGTGAGAGGACTAGCAAGAGTTTTGGTTTAATCTAAACTAAAATGGTAACAAGTAAGACAATAACATACACAAGCAGTAAACAAACAATAAAGGGAGCATGTCAGCACTTATGTATGGAAAATGTATTAACCAGTTTAATTAATAAAAAATGTAGTAATTGTTTATATAGCATTGATAGTAATATTTTTTTTTTATTTTTTTTTATTTTTTTTTTTTTATTTTTTTTTTTTTTTTTTTTTTTTTTTTTTAAAAATTTTTTTTTTTATTTTTTTTTTTTTTTTTTTTTTCTTACTTTGTTGGGTGTCATATCATTTCCTAAGTTAAGGTGGTTCTTCTCCCAAAACATCGAGGTTTATATTATAGTTAATCCTATTACAATTAACATAAACCTACATAAAGCTTACACAGTTGATTATAATCTATTAAGGTAACAAATAGTGAAACCTAGCTCATCAAGGCTTTACCAACTTATGCCCAATGGTTATCTATAGCACTGGTAGTCCACGGTTTGAGTCCCTACCAAAGGCAGAAACAAGGGTATAAATTTGTAGTCATATTAATCCAGAGTCACATAGATAGTTTTATATGTAGTATTTATCCTGGACTCTAGTCTATGCCCAAATAACAATTAAGTTACATCACTTTATTTGTAATCCTAGATCTAGTTGGATGATAAATGAAAACATAATCAAAACATAAGCAGATATGAAGTGATAAACATAATTAACATCTAATGGAAAGGTAAATAATCAATATAAATAAACTAAACATTAAAATATCATAAACATGGCTAATACCTATAGGTATTAGCCCATAATCATTGTATCAATACACAATATCATAGACGAATGATTAAAATAAAGAAAACAATATGGTAACCGAATGCTTATAGCGGAGTATAAAAATTACAAGAGTTTTCCTATTAAATTTATGCACTTGCATGACCTTCTTGGCTTTTGAAATCTTCTAAGAATCGTAACTTGGTGTGGTTAAAAACTACTTCCAATGGATATCCTTGAAAACCAAATGTAGGGTTTTCTTTATATAGTCTCTGAAATCAAATCGATATGCCATATTGGAGAGGTCTGATATGACGTATTAGGGTTTCTTGGCGTGGGCTCCACGATTATTTTATTCTTAAATATTCATAAACCACCATTGAATACAGCGTATAGGTTCTTCTGGACATGGCGTATTGATAGTGAAACGTGCTTGTTTAGAATGTTGACCAAAGTATCTTATACGGCGTATCAGCTGATGTGGATACAGCGTATTCTTCAAAGTTAGGCAATGGTCTTGATCTTGTTTAAGTCTTGTAAAATAGCGTATCCGTCTAGAATGATACATCATATTCTTCAGATTTAGTAGACTTTCTCAAACTTTATCATTTGTTCTTCATTAAATTCCTTCTTTAATTCTCTTCTAGATCCTTCTTCTAACAACCGTTATCATATTTGACGGATTTCCTTTGCGTTTTTGGTCCTTCTCGTATTCTTTGATCCTGAAACAACTATTTAACAAATAAGTATCTAAACATGAGATATTTAATATATTTACATAGATAATTTACACATTTACAAGGGATATTTTATGTATATTTGGAGCATTATCAGAAAGTAGGGTCTCGATCACTAATAGTGAGTGTTAATACTTTAATTTACTAGTATTCTAGTTATCTATGTTAGTCCTAATTAATCCTAAACTAACGCAAAAAGGAGGGACAATATTAGTATTGAATATTTATCCTTTGATTCATTATTGCAACTATTATATGTCAAAAGAGATAGTTGTAATGGTTGATTTTGAATCGCGAATCAATACTATACTTGTGATAATTGTGTGGTAAAGTGGTAAACAAACCGAGTCGAATAATGTTTAAGACCCTTCTTTGTGTTGACCAATCGGGTTAGGAGGAATTCATATGTATGCATATTTGATATAAACTATTCCTAATGCGCTCTTGATGATGTAATATATAAGCCGAAAGGATTCTATGTCATCATTGGTAGATATGCTTGTTATTGTGATTGCCCGTCATATATGACTTGTATGATTTTGTTTATACAAAGTTTTGCTATATCTATATATATCATGCTTGGTATCTTAACTTGTTCTACACACATCGGTTAATTGATATGTGACAATCATATTGGCTTTGCTACTTGATAAACAATTTGTGAATTGTTACAAATCCTGTGGAACAACATAGACTTACCTAAGACTATATTGCATAATAAAGGGTATACTTGCCCGAATGTGTTCCCAGTTGTTCGGTATTTCAAGTTTATAAATGTATAGCTTGTTGTGAAAGCATCAAGTTTTTGGCGCCGCTGCCGGAGATTTGTTTTAGTTATTTGCAAATTATTTGCTTGTTCTTATGCATTTTATGTGTGTTTAAATCGCTTAAAATTCTTAAAAACTGTCTTTTGTGCCTGAGTGCGCCACACTTCCGCTATTCTCGTTTGTTATTTTGTAGGTTTACACCCAAAGTACGTCGGTTTCACACCAAAATCGGTTCACTTTTATTCTGTGACCATGTTCTTCTTGTGACTAATTAAATTCAGTGATAATACAAAATCCTAAAATGTTAACTTAGGTTTTATAATCATTTCGAATTATATTTTATTTGATTATGCACCTTATATATGTGCATATTTAGTTTTGTCATTTAAAATGAAAAAAACCAAATAGATTTTTATTTTTGCTTTATTTTGAATTGCGGCATGTTCCTGTTTATAAAATAAATCATGTTTTGTTAGTTTGTTAGTTTTCCTTGCATTGCATCTATTAAAGCTCTAAAATTTTTTTGTTAAAACTCATAGTATGCCGCACTTGTTATTAAGTGTATCGTGTTTTCTCAAAAATCCAAAAAATTTGATTTTTGTTGATCCCACTTGAATGAGTCTTGAATTCCTTAGCTTATGTAAGGTTTAGTTATGCAAGATAAATCCAACATAACTATAGTAGAAACTTTGTTTGATAATACTAAAGATTATGCGGAATCTAATCTTTAATATAAGAAGAATTCTTTTGACGAAACAGTAAAACAATATAATTTAACAATAAAAGCTCCAATATTATTATTACAAATAATACGAATACTCTCCTAGTATTAAGGTTATAAAACCTTGAAGCTAAACGATATCAAAACAAAATGATTTCTAGATATCAAACTCTATGCCCTAGAACCTCCTTTTATACACCAAGGAGTCCTAGTTGATTTACAATATATTCCTAAAACTTAGAATATTCTCTATGATCTATTCTATAGATAACTCATACTTATCTCATAAGTAATCTTAATCTTCAATCAATCTTTATCCTTTAGCAGTTGTAATCTTTCAGTAGTTGTAACTCTGTCAACAGTTGTAACTTTGTACCAGCAATATTAACTCTGAATAAGCAGTAGTAACTTATACACCAGCAGTATTAACTGTGTACAAGCAGTAGTAATAATATTTTCTTCATTCTTCACCAGCAGTACTAACTTTACTGTAGCAGTACTAACATATACTAGCAGTACTAAGTTACACTAGCAGTAGTAACTAAGTTACACTAGCAGTAGTAATATACACTAGCAGTAGTAACTAACAGTACTAACTACTTAGCATATTTTTCACTAAGATTACTGAATAGCACTAAGTTTTGCTTAATAGTAGTAATTCTAACCTTAGCAGCAATAACTTCAAAAAGACTTTTAATCCTAACAATCCTCCCCTAAACTTGATATTTATCTTCAAAATCTCAAGTTTCTTCATTGAAAGCTTCTTTAAACACCAGGAGGATGCTTCCAAACACTTCATTCTTTCTTGAGCTATTTTGTGATGAGCTTAAGTAGTTAATAACACATTTCATTTAAATGATCAGCTTGCAGCTTCCTATTCAGCATATCTGTGAGTGTAGCAGGTGTAAGAGGATATTTCTTCTCAACCAACATAAAGATATGCAGACTTTGAAACCTCACAAAGTGTACTCCACAGGAATCAAATAATTTCCAAATTGGCACTTTGTTTCCTTGCAGATTCCTCCATACCATATCTTCTACATTAGGTTCAAACATTGTCTTAAGATCACCCCATAGTACTCTCTCATATCCCTCTTCTGGCCTTGTATATCCATGCTTAGCTTTCACTAATTTCCATTGTGTTTCCAAATCTTCTCTGTTAAAATCTCTAAGCATCTGAATAAAGGATGAGTACCTTTTTGAATTTCCATTAGCTCTTATGATTTAAAAGAAACTGATATTTCCTTCTTTAACAATCTTCCAATCAACAATGCTTGGAGGCTTAGTAGCTAATGGTATAACATTAACTGCTACTTCCTCTTCACCAGGAACAATTTCCATAAGCTTTTTCATCTTAGCTTCTTCTTGATCATCATCTATCTTTTGCTTCTTTGCCTTCTCTTGTTCTAGCTCGTCTCCTACTCTCTTTAAGCTGCTTTCTTGTGTTATTATCTCACTGCCTTCTGCTCTTACTTCACTACCTTCCACCAGCTCTGTTTCCATATATACAAATGTGTTTACCCTTTTCATAGCTTTGTCAAATAATTCTTAATATTGGCAAATGACTTATTCTTTAAGTCTTTGGGCTTCCATCCATCTATATTTTTCAGATAAGTACACATTATGCTTCTTTGTTGAGCTTTTGTTGGTGGTCTGTTCCTCTTTTCCTCTGCTCTTTTTTCTGCAAAGTGTTTTCTTCAAGATTTGAACAAATAAAGTAGCCTTTTCTGCATCAGCCAACTCTTCTTGTTCTCGTGCTTGCAATTTTTCAGCCAATTGATGATCATCATTAATTTTTGCTTGAATATCATCCCATTCTTCAATTAAAATAGTATTGGCTTCTTCTTTCTCCCTTGTAATTCTTGCTTCTTCATCAAATTAAGCTTGTAATCTTATAGCTTCTTGTTGATCAAAGCTAATTTGATCTTTCTTCTTCATCTTTAAAGGTTCTTCTACCATGATTCCTTTACCCTTATCTTGAACCTTTGGTTGTTAAGGATAAACTATTGGTGTTGGTGTAGGTGCTTGCTCCTGTTTATGAATGACAAACCCTTTAGCCTTATAGCTTCTTCTTGATCAAAGCTTATTCGATCATTCTTTTTCATCTTCAAAGGTTCTTCTACCATGATTCCTTTACCCTTATCTTGAACCTTTGGTTATTGAGGAGAAACTATTGGTGTTGGTGTAGGTGCTTGCTCCCGTTCATGAATGACAAACCCTTTAGCCATGGGTCTTGTGCTAGCAGATGTAACTGTTGTAACAGCAGTTGTTGTTGTAGTCTTGGGTTTTGCACTCTTCAACTCTGCTAGTACTTGAGCCAAAGTAATGTCAACTTCAGTTATTGTGGCAACACTAACTTCTTTAACAGGAACCTCTTTTTCAACAAACACCTCATCACCATCAAGATCATGTACTCCAAACATATCAACATCATGAACATTCTCCAGGGTGATGTCTTCATCTGCATCAATATCATGAATTTTCCTCCCCTGTTTGGATGCATCCTCCTCACCTAAACCTTCATCTTTAAAGGAGACAACCTTAGCACTTAAACCAACCTTGTATAATCTTTTAAGCTTGTGAGTTCTCTTGTTGTCCTTCTTCTCAAGCTTTTTGACCCTTCTTTTCAAATTGTCAATCTCCAGAGCTTGAGTGGTCTTTGTATTCTCTAGGTCAAGCACTCTTTGTTGCAATTTGGTACAAAGTTCCATTAATTCATTAAGTTTAATACTATCCTCACCACTGAGCAGTGGATCATTGGAATGTTTAGAGACATTCTCCTCATTGATAGCCTCATCTGCTACATTAATTGTAGGATCACTAGGCTGAGGGTCCTCTGTGTCCTTTCTCTTTGGCTTCCTTGGTTTTTGTTTCTTCTGGGGTTGAGATGTTGATGGTTGAATAATAGTGGGTATGTGATAGGGATCAGTAGGATTTGCTGAACCTTCACCCACTTCTTCTTGAGCTTGTACCATCATTGTTTGAATTAAAGGTGTGACTCTTCCAGAAAAACCTTTTACTTCCTTCTTCATGTTCTCAAATATCTTTTTATGAGAGGGGGTAACATAAATCCTTTTATGATTTGACATATCACTAATTTTTTGATTCATAAATACTTGTACAAATCTTGGATACATCAAGAATTTGCCAGACACATTCTCCACATTTCTAACCAAACTATCAAAAATATACTTAGATAAATTGAACTTTTGGTTTGTGGCTAAGCAGATAATTGTAGAAGCCATGGTGCTACTGAATTCATTCCATGCAGTAGTCTTAGCACTTAGGCATTGCAAAATAGTATGTATAAGGAATTTCCATTATAGGGTAAATAATGCTTTATAAAAAGTAAGTTTCTGTGTAAGATTCTCATACCCCATTCTTGTTAGTTCTTAAAAAATGGTAGCAGTTGGCAAACAATCCATTCCTTCTACATCTTCCAGTTGAAGATCACGTCTAACAGATGCTTCATTAACGATAATCTTCTTCCCATCTACTAGGGCTTGTAACTGAACTTCCCCATTGACCGTTTTTGCCTTGGCAATTGCCTAGAACTGTTCAATGCACGATGTATATATTGTAGGGTTAATCATTAAAGCATAATTAATAGGGTTTGCATTCAGAAAATCAACAATTTGTTCAAATCCTTCACTTTTAGTAGGTTTGGATAAAAATGCGACCAAGTTATGAGTATCATCAAACTTTAGATCCGCTATTATGTTGGGTTTTGATAATGAATGATGAAATTGAGTTAGGGTTTGTGATTAGAGAGTATATGATTGAATGAAATTGATTAAATGAGTGATTGAAACCCTTAATCGAAGTATTTATGAAAATACCCTCAACAACATTAACGTTCACCAGCAGTTGTAAGTTTATGCTTGTCAGCATTAACTTTTAACAACATTAGTAAGTTTATGCCTTGCAGCATTAACTTTCAACAGCAGTAGTAACCCA
>BQNB010076060.1:4833-31268 GCA_026074375.1 Tanacetum coccineum | reverse complement strand
ATTGTTTTACAAACGACACTTTTTAGAGGTTATTCTCTTGTATCTAGCGCTGTGTATTATGAAGTAGCACCCCATGTGGTATTCCGCTGCGTTGAGATATTTTTAGGGGTGTTACATCAACTACTAGTCCATCCGGTATTGCCGAAGATGTCTTTGTAAAAGTAGGAAAGTTCCATTTTCCGGCCGACTTCATAGTCGTTGATTATGTTGTCGATCCTCGGGTTCCCTTAATTCTCGCGAGACCCTTTTGAGGACGGCACGTGCTTTGATTGATGTTTATGGTGAAGAATTAACCCTCCGAGTTGATGATGAAGCCATAACCTTTAAAGTTGGTCAAACTTCGAGATACTCTTACAATGATGTTGTGTCGATTAATCGAATCGATGTCATCGACGTAGCTTGTGAGGAGTATACTCAAGAAGTTCTCAGATTCTCGGATAGTTCTACGAGTGGGAATCCCACTCCGTCTTTAGATCCTATCCTTTCTACTTCTTCCCCTTCTCTCGCTCCTTTTGAGAAATGGGACTTCATTTTGGAAGAAATCGAAGCTTGTCTTACTAATGATTTAATTCCACCAGGAATTAATGATGACAACTTTGATCCTGAGGGAGATCTTCTTCTACTCGAGAAGTTATTAAACGATAATCCATCATCTCCTCTCCCTCCGAAAGAACTTCATGTTGAGGAACTTAAAATCATAAAATCTTCCATTGATGATCCTCCGGAGCTTTCTCATCTTGAGTATGCATTTTTGGAGGGTTCTGGTTCGATAAAAATAGTCTATATAAAATAAATATATATAACTAAATATATCAAACGAGTAATAGTATAGTGAGTATCCCGTTAGATAAGAAAATCACTTTAGGAAAAATAATAGTCTTTCTTGTGAAATTTTGATACTTAATCAAGTATATTTGCTTTTATATGTTTTAGGTATGTCTCGTGGAAGAAAACGAAAGAATACACGAAGATAAGAAGCTTAAACAAATAAGTAAACTCAAGATAAAGATCCCCCGACACTGTCCCACTGTTTTGTTCCAAAACTGAGCATACGAACTCCGATGAGTTATTCAAGTGCCACAGCGTTAAAAAAGAATTCAATTATCTACAACTTTGAAAAAGGCCACTTGCTAAAAATACAAAAAGTGCGCCGAACTTGCCCAAAAACCGGCGCACATTCTATCTAATAAGCCTTGTTCACTGTTTTGATCATAACTCGGTCATACGAACTCCGTTTTAGTTGATTCAAGCGGCCACGCGAAGAGAATTCAGTTATCTACAACCACATGAAAGACCAAGTGCTGAAAGTACTAAATGTGCGGCGCACTTCTAAAAAGTGTGGCGCACTTCTGTTCGAATTTAAGAGAATTTAATGCCATTTAATGAAGACATCATTTACACCTTAAGTGCGCCGCATTTATTTGTAAGTGCGCCGCACTTGGCCCCCAAAAAAAAAAAAAACCAAACCTCCTTAAGGCCCCACTCCATCCCCTAAGGCCCTCTTCACAAGGCCCTGCTCCGCCACCCATAATACCTCCCCGGCACGCTACCAAGGCCCCCAACCACTATAAGGCCCCGTCCCTTTGCCTCTCATAACACACACTTACACAATCCTCACACCACTTTCTCTAGTTCGTTTAGAACACTCTAAGTGGGTGTTTTTGGTGGACTTAGCTTGACAAACTAAAGAACCAAACACCGCCTTCAAAACTTACCATATCACCACGCAATCTACAACCCCCAAGACTCCACCAAAATTTCTAGATTTATAATCCACCGAAGGAAGTAGCATTGAAGTGTAATTCAATCTAAAGAGCAATTGTGACCAAATGTTTCATAGTTTACAAGGTTTTACTTGAATAAAATATAGAATTCCTTGGGAAATTCTTGGAAAATTTCCAAAACCCATACTTTGCTCTTGGAATTGGTATGAATCTTGTTACTCTTTTGAATATAATCCTTGTTAAATCCATGATGAATGTTATTTGTTTTTTTACTTTGATCATGGAGTAGTCATCTTGTGTTTGTTTAGGCATAATGTGATCTTGGATATGGAGTGTTTGGATATGAGTTTATTGAATGTAAAACACATTTTTATAATACAAGAATAATTAGGCCGGAAAGTGCTTTTTATATATGTTTTATCATTCCATTTAATATATTGGTTATAATAACTTATAAAGGCCGAAAGGATTTGTTGTTATTAATCAATATAATCACTAGTTATATTTAAAGGCCGAAAGGATTTATAACTTTGTGATAACTCTATTTTTTAAACTTATAAACACTATCCTAAACACTTCATTATCAAAGTGATCATTGCCTAAATAAACATACCTTAATCATTTGATTGAATCATACTTATAAATGCTTTCTTTGCCATTATTTCGATATAGCTACGTCTTTGGTTAATTTGATCCGTAACAATCTTATTAACCTTAGCACCTTAATTACAAACTGTGAAAACTTCAATTCTCGTGGAACGACCTGGACTTACCTAAAGCTATACTATACATGAACGGGTATACTTCCCGAGTGTTGTGTTTTTAGTAAAAATCAGTATTTCTAGTTTATTATAAAATTTAAAGCTTGGAAAAAACACACATCAAGTTTTGGCGCCGCTAGCCAGACGAATTGTGTTAATTGTTATCATTTTGTTGTCTATTTTTTTCACAAAATTTTCAAACTCACAGAACCTGCAAGCTTTCCGGCAAATAGAAACAAAAATCCGTTTTCCTTCAGGAAGTACGCCGCACATCCTGTTTGTGCGCCGGTTTTCCTGAAAACCAGAAAGTACGCCGTACTTTACCCAAGTACGCCGCACTTTCTGCAATTTTTCACAAACAAAATCTTATTTTAAAAACCAAAACCCAAACTCCCAATCTGCTAGTTTTAGGTTCTATAATCATTTGGAATTGTATTTTATTTGATTATATACATTGTGTATTTGTAATTATCTAATTTATCATAATATTCGAAAAAAAAACATAAAAATTCCAGAAAAGCCGGCGCACTTTTCCTAAATACGCCGTACCTATCCAAAAAAAATCTTTTATTTATTTATCCTTATTTGCTATATATAATAAATTAAAATATATCTATATATAAATCTATAAAAATAAAAAATTATAAAAAAAATATATGAAAATAATTTATTTTATTTTGAATATTATCCTATTAGCCTTAATTATATATATATAAATGTCTTTTTGCAAAATGTTTAACGTATGTATAAATCCCCTATCTTTTGGAAAACAACTAGTAAGTCTAATATAAAAATTAAATAAAAAGATCTTGTAAACTTATCCGAAAAGAATTCGTCGAGATCGAATCATTCAAATCATCAACTCAAAATTCTACCATTAATGACTTTATCATTATAAATATACCTGAAGAGGATGTCGAACCAGAACCAAATTTACCGCTCCAAGAAGTAATAATCCTCGATCCCGATGATCAACCTATGTGGGAAAGTGCTAAGATTGTAGCACCGACTCCTAATTCTGCCATTGTTCAACCCAATGTCGGTGACAACTTTGTTATCAATAGTACTCACTTAAAAATGATTTCAGAAAATAAATTCCGAAGGTATCATCGGACCGATCCACATGACTTATATCGTGAATCCTCGTAATCTAAAACATGTTCAGATACGGAGAAACGCAAGTGAAGCTGTTAAGGCTTTTGATATTTCCTTTTTCCTTGTACGATAAAGCTAAAACATGGTTTAACGAACTTAATGAAGAGTCTATAATATCGTGGGAACAAATGAGAAGAGCTTTTATAACAGATTCTTTCCACCTTCGTTGTCTTAACCCGTCTTTTTACCTTGTAAAATCGGAAATTTTCTCTCACTCGTATGTGAAAAGTCTAACCGACGCTTGGTTACGACTGAAGAGCATGCTTCGAAAATGTCATGGGCACGGTCTGACCAAAGGAGCTATTATTCAAATATTCTATCACGGTCTAGACGAACCCACTCAAGGAATCCTAGACGTAACAGCCGGAGGAATCTTCCTCTACAAAACTCCAAATCAAGCTTTTCAATTTCTCGAGGACAAAGTCCTTTTCAAACTTGATTGGTCCATTAAATCTAAAAACGAACATCATCGAAAATCTGTTTCCTTCGCCGATGGAAGTGATAGTAATACTGATAATTCTTGATTTATGGAAAAATTGAAGGCTATGGATTTCTCCCAAATTATAAGCTTAAATGAAGAATTAGAAGATATGCGTGAGAAATATAATAAGCTTAGAGAGGGAGACGCTTCTACAAACCACATGAACGATGACACTCTGATGTGTGAACGTCATGAAGCCAATTACATCCAATTTGAAGATTATGAAAACCAAAATTCTCATGATTCGTCTTCTCGTCAATCCCTTTATGATCCTAATGATTCCGAGAAATCGCTCACAGAATTAAACAATGAGATGTGAGAAAGGACCTCTAAGATTTCAAAAGATGTGTCCGTAGCATGAGAACTGTTCATGATAAACTCTATGACAGCGACGATGGCAAAACCACCGGTGTTTTACCTAAGAAAAAGTCTAAAACCGTCAACCAAGAACCTCAGCCTAAAACAAATTTTGAAAAATCAATCACAAAATTATTGGATGGTCAAAGAGTTACAAATATGTTTTTCAAAAACAATATTAACGATATGATTTTAAAGATGAAGCAAAATGAAAAGAATTTCTAAACTATCTTTAAAAACATGGAAATAAAATAATGATGTTGGAGAAGTCCTCAAAACCTCCGCTTTTAAAAGAACAACCCAGATGGACTGCCCCCCCTCCTCCCCGAAGCTCACACCGAGCATGTGAATGCCATATTCACTGGGAGTGGAAAGTCTGATGATTCTCTGAAAACTCAAAAACATCCACCACCTCCTATCATCGTTGGCAATAAAACTGAAAAAGATAAACCCATTAAGACATCAAAAAGGGGCTATCACATGGTAAAAACAAAAGAGTATCCATACCGTGAGTACATTCCAAAAATACCATACCCCCAAGCTTTTATAGTGGATCATTCCTACTTGAACCGTATCATTAAGGAATCTTAAATCAAGTTAAGTATAATAATATTAGTAGTAATAGTAAATAATAAAAAAAACTAAAATATATATATAAAACAAAAACTTTGCAGTCTTTAAGTATTCACGCTTCGGCGGCCGGAGAGTCGCCTTACTCGATTTCTGCTTCTAAAAAGAAATTATCGAACTTTGGGGGTGTGTTTTCGCTGGCTAACCCTCACAGAGACTATAACTTGTCCCACTCGGGCCACGAGGTTTTAAAGGCTGGTTGCATACGCTAAATGCAACCGTGGTGCCTACAAAAGTGTGATTTTGTATTTAATGTTTTTCTTATAGTTGTGTTTATTATGCAGATTAAATAAAAACAGGTGGAGCTTGGATTGGTGGTTGGCAATTTACACTTGGAAACTTATATAGTTGGAGTATTATATTACATGTGGTAGAATACACATGCTTGGCGCTTTGTTTCGCGCCATATCCTTCATAATTCAGCCAAGCGCTTATGAGCCCCGGAAAGTTTAAATTTTACGCATAATGCTCTACTTAAGTGTGGAGGAGCTCTCGCTCCTCACAAAAAAAAAGAACATAATAGAATCACTCAAGGATAGCTCCAACGTAGCTATATCTCTCTATGCCTCAGGAAGTACTGTTTTCCCTTAATTTTCCCTATTTTTTATATTTATCAGTTCTCACATTGAGGGCAATGTTCAACTTAAGTGTGGAGGGGTAGCAAATAGGAAAAATTAATCATGTCCCTCCATGTTTGCCCTGCAGAAAATTTCAAACTTTCTACTCATATTTTTTGGAAAATTAAAAAAAATATATACTTTCTTTTCAAAATTAAAAATGCATATGCTTAGTAAGGCAAATCCAACCAGATTGACATTTTAACAAGAACAAAATCAACCCACTAAAATTGTGAGAAATTTAGCCTTAAAAAAATTCGGGTATCCATCTTTTATACCCATGATAATTTTTGCCTTTAGCTTGTTCGAGTTAGGGTTTGAATGCAGTCATATGTGTCTATTCTGTCGTTACGGATGTGTATGTATGGTCTTTGTCACCTTTTTTGAAACATTGGTATTGGTTAAAGTTATATGATGGGCCGTAATATTAAGTAGCTCCAGAACCTTGCGCTTGAATCATCATTTACTACGACCGGCGTGAGTTAATTTATAGACAAAGTCGTATGATAAGAGGTGAAATAAATCCCTATGCAATCATGTATCTGCAACACTCGCTTTTAGTGTTGAGATCCCCAAAGTATCCCAAGATCAAGAAAAATATGCTCGATGAAGAAGAAGTTTTGCGCCAGCCTTAGTTATCGTAGTATCTGTTACAAAAAAAAAGAGAAAAAAAATAATAAAGTTCGAAGTATAAGGCAAAGTTCTGGCACATGTAATCAAATTGTGCTGCTCACCTCTATCGTCATCACATTTTTCCTTTTTGAGATTTCTGTGTAGGTGCTCACGCGGCAACGGGCATGTTTATGTGTCTAGTACAAGCATATGGTAGCGACCTAGATTATGTATGTGCAATTGAGTGACTTCACAAATATAAAACCCTATCTGAGTGACTCGTGTGAATTTAAAAACAAACACTTTCCCTATGTGAGGTGCTCAGAAATTAATTACTAATTTAATGCCTACTTAATCTTACGGCTTTTGCCCGTTCGACTAAATAAAACACTAAACTAAATAATTTTTGCAAATTATTAATCACTAATCACTTATTAAATTCCACACTTAATTCACTAAACACCAATTTACTTAACAAGCATAAAAGAAAAGCTACTCACTAAGCATATTAATCAAATAAGCTAAACTAAACATAATACGCTAAATATTAATCTATACTAATTAATTGAAAAATGATAGAAAATGAGACCGAATTGGAGAGCCGCAAATAAACGATTACCACCCGATTTAATAAGCTAAAGAAAATAGTCAATTTCTATCTAGCTTATTAAACCCTTAAGCTCCACGCCTTATGAGTAGACCAGTAAAAAAAACAACACAAAACATAAAACAATAAACTTGTTAATAGTTAACAGTTATCACTGGTACCAAATTGCAATCCAAATTAAACCACACGGCCAAACAGTCTATTAGTTCATTCATTCTCAACCCCAAAACATTTAACCAAAAAACGTGGCCCATATGCAATCTTACAAACCGGGCGCAGGTCCAATATATAATTTGCATGTTTGCTTTGTGAAAACTAATGGCAGTAAAAACAAATAAGATTTTGAAGGACTTTTAATAGTTCAAAGAGACTCGAAAAAAAAATAATAAGCAAAAAGCTTTCGGATTCTAGATCAAATGAGCATGTGATAAAACGAGATTCATCATCAACAAACTACCATCGAAACAAAAACTACGCATAGCATCACTGATAAGCCATTTAAACTAGAATGAAATCTAACAAACTAAATGAGAACCAAACTAAATAAGCAATAACCGAAACAATAAACAAATCTAAAATAGAAACTAGAACAAATAAGCCAAAACTTATTCATATTATAAGCTAAAACACTAATCGAAATGAGCAAAAGATTGCTTATTCGCGCTAGGTGAATAGCTAGAAAGAATCAACAAGCAACACATAACTTATTGTGAGATTAAGCCGCCAAACAAAAGATAAGAAAAAGGAGAATAAGCTAGATCCAACAAGCCAAACACAAACCATCTTCATTACATATTCAAAAAGATCCAAAGTACAAATAAGCTCCGGATAAGCTAAACAAAGTAAATAAGCTAGACACTACTTTTAATTCTACTACTACTTTATTGCTGGTAACAAAAAGGATCAAAAGAAAGAAAAAAATGAAACGTACTACTGCCACTCTTTTTTTTCTATTCTATTCTACTCCACAAAATATATATGACAACTACTCAAAAGATAAGATAGATATGTTGCTGCCATTGTACGCTACCAACTAAAAAAAACAAAAATAAAAATGAAATATAAGATGTGTATCCCTCCCTTTTATCCTTTCCTCCTGCGTTATAAACAAGCAGTCATAAAAAAATGGATTTTTTTGGGCTGTTGACCTGCTGGGCCTGGTTTATACTCTCTTGGGCTTGGCCTGTGTTATGCATTTGTTTCCATTGGGCTCTAATAAATATGGGTCGGTCCGACCCAATAAGACATGAAGGCACCGTTGGACTTGTATTCTCGCGCTCTTTTCAATGGCATACTCGGTTTCGTCTATTTTTCTCTTTATTTTGTCCTTTTTTTTGATATCCATACCTGCACATACACAAACACAAAAACAACATATATTTGCAATTTTTATTATGTTTTTGGTCTTTTGAGTTCGTTTTTCATGGTAAAAGGTATGTATAAAATAGCAAACACCAGGTACCGATAAACTACCCGTCATAATTGCTAAAGACTTAAAAGAAGATGAGAAGGTCCGACTTCTAAAGGTTTTAAAGTCACACAAGCGTGCCATCGCTTGGAAAATCTCTGATATAAAGGGCATCGACCCTCAATTTTGTACTCACAAAATATTAATGGAGGATGACTCTAAACCGGCAATTCAACATCAAAGACGGGTTAACCCAAAAATTCATAAGGTTATTAAATAGGAAGTTATCAAACTCCTTGATGCCGGATTGATTTATCCTATCTCCGATAGCCCGTGGATTAGTCCCGTTCATTGTGTGCCTAAGAAGGGCGGTATGACTGTAATTGAAAATGATGATAATGAGTTGATACCTACTCGATTAGTTACGGGATGACGTGTATGCATTGACTACCGAAAGTTAAATGATGCCACTCGTAAAGATCATTTCCCGTTACCGTTTATGGACCAAATGCTTGAGAGACTCGCAGGAAACGAATACTATTGTTTTCTAGATGGTTTCTCGGGATACTTTCAAATTCCTATTGACCCGCAAGACCAAGAGAAGACCACCTTCACTTGCCCTTATGGGACGTTTGCCTACCGACGCATGCCTTTCGGCTTATGTAATGCTCCGGGCACGTTCCAAAGGTGCATGATGGCCATTTTCCACGACATGATCGAGGAAACAATAGAGGTCTTCATGGACGATTTCTCGGTCTTCGGGGATTCTTTCTCCTCATGCCTCTCCCATTTAGACAAAATGCTCAAACGGTGCGAAGACACTAATTTAGTTCTAAATTGGGAGAAATGCCATTTTATGGTAAAAGAAGGCATTGTTCTAGGACATAAGATTTCAAAGTCCGGGATTGAGGTCGACAAAGCTAAAGTCGATGTTATAGCTAAACTCCCTCATCCGACTTCCGTTAAAGGCATTCGAAGTTTTTTAGGTCACGCCGGGTTTTATCGTCGATTCTTAAAGATTTTCTAAAATGCCCGCCGATGACCATCTACCTTTAAGAAAAAGATTTCATCTTCTCGAAAGAATGTATTGAATCATTTAATATACTTAAAAAGAAGTTAACCGAAGCTCCAATTTTAGTTGCCCCCGATTGGGACCTAAAATTTGAAATTATGTGTGATGCTAGTGATTACGCGGTAGGAGCAGTCTTGGGGCAACGTAAGACCAAACATTTTCAGCCTATACCCTATGCAAATAAAACCATGACGGATGCTCAAGCACATTACACCACTACAGAAAAAAAGTTATTAGCCATGGTGTAAGCTTTCGAGAAATTCCGGCCTTACTTAGTCTTGTCAAAGGCCATAGTGTATACGGACCACTCGGCTCTCAAATATCTTCTTGCCAAGCAAAATGCTAAGCCGAGATTGCTCCGGTGGATTCTCCTACTCCAAGAATTTGATGTCACCATTCGTGATAAAAAAAGGAGCGGAGAATCTCACGACCGACCACTTATCAAGACTTGAAAATCCCCACCAAGATGTTCTCGAGAACAAGGAAATTACCGAAACATTTCCTCTCCAAGACTCTTGGTATGGTTACCTTTCGTGGTGATTCTAGTACCCTATGGTTTGTAGATATTGCAAACTACCATGCGGGAGAATTTATTGTGAAAGGGATGTCGTCCCAACAAAAAAAAAATTCTTCAAAGATGTGAAGCATTATTTTTGGGACGACCCCTACTTGTTTAGAATTAGTGCGGATCAAGTGATTAGACGACGTGTTTACGGCCAAAAAGCCGTTGATATCCTCACGGCTTGCCATAATGGACCCACCGGGGGACATCATGGTGCCAACTACACCGCTAAAAAAGTCTTTGATTTCGGATTTTATTGGCCGAATATTTACCGAGATGCTTATGACTTGGTCACATGGTGTGACGCCTGTCAACGTCAAGCCAAAATCTCGCAAAAAGATGCAATGTCCCAAAATGCAATTCAAGTATGCGAGATCTTTGACGTGTGAGGAATCGATTTTATGGGCCCGTTCTCATCTTCTCGAGGGAACAAGTACATTCTCATGGCCGTTGACTGCTTGTCTAAATGGGTTAAAGAAAAAGCGCTCCCCACTAACGATGCTCAAGTTGTCATGAAATTCTTGAAATCTCTATTTGCCCGATTTGGAACTCCTCGTGCTATTATTAGTGATCGCGGTACTCACTTTTGCAATGACCAATTTGCAAAGGTCATGCTTAAGTATGGAGTTACTCACCGTCTTTCTACCGCGTATCATCCACAAACAAGTGGACAAGTGGAGGTCAAATCGTGGTTTGAAACGTATATTGGAAAGGACCGTAGGCGAAAACCGTGATTCATGGTCCGACAAGTTAGATGATGCTTTATGCGCCTTTCGTACCACTTTCAAAACACCCATCGGGTGCACTCCTTATAAGCTAGTATTACGGGAAAGTGGCTTAGTCATCTCCGTACCAACTTAAACACAAGGCTATTGAGGGCCTTAAAACATTGCAATTTTGACCTTAAGACCGCGGGTGATCACCGGAAAGTTCAAATGAATGAATTAAATGAACTTCATGATCAAGCCTACGAGAACTCTTTAATCTACAAAGAGAAAACGAAGAAGATTCATGACTCCAAAATTAAAAACCGCGTTTTCAACGTTGGTGATCGAGTTCTTCTCTTCAATTCTCGATTAAAGATCTTCTCGGGCAAGCTCAAAACCCGTTGGACTGGACCATTCACCATTGCTTAAGTTTTCCCTTATGATACCGTCAAGTTATCTCAAACTGACGGCCAAACTTCAAGGTGAACGATCAGAGACTCAAGCACTATTTTGGAGGGGACATACCACCAATGGTTGTCCCGGATCTCCAAACTTTCCCCATGGACAACTAAATTCGAGGACGAGTCAAGGTTAGTGACTCTTTAATAAATAAGCGCTTCGTGGGTGGCAACCCATGCTTATCCTAATATAATTATAATAGTAGTAATGAATAAGTGTGACGTGAGGGGTTCGACTCTTCCTTTCTTATGTTTTGTGGTTTGTGTTGTATGTTCAGGATTGCCCTGGATTATGAAGACTCTTGTGCTCATGGTTTTGTCCTTCGTTCACTCGAGCTTCAATCCTTAGCATGATTATGGGAATCCAATATCCTAAATCTTATCGACTAACGTTTATCTTTGAGCATACTTAATACACGTCTTTAGATATAACGTAGAAACCCTTCCATAAAACATTAAGGACAATGTCAAATCTAGTATGGGGGGATCTATTGATTTGATTATGCCTGCAACCGTTGTTTTCACGTAATCCCGTTTTTACCACCAAAATACCAAAAAAATGAAAAAATTTAAAAATTTTCAAAAATAAAATAAGTGTTTTGTCACAATGTTTGACTTTCCTGCTGGGTAGAATAAGAATAAATTTTGACTCGATCGAGCGTGTTGAGCTCTTAGCTTTGTCCCTTAACCGTTATAAACTTGACTAAGCTAGTTTATTTGACTAAGCATTTGCGGATCTTTTTATTAAAGATTTTAAATTTGCGAAGAACGAGAAATGATAGAGTTAATTATGAGTTAGATGCTAAACAAGGATTATTTGGAAATCTTAAGAGCTCATAAGTGTAGTTTGTGGCTTTTTCTCCCATAAGCTCCTAACCTGACTAATAATACGTGCTCTTTTCAAAAATTAAACTTAAATCAACGATTTTTTATGTAGTCGATAACAATAATTTATTTAGTCTTAGTTCAAATTTATACTTAAATTTTCTAAAAAGAAATTTTCTCTATATCGTGGTAATATAAAGTGTAAAAAAATGAGGTAATAATAATAATAATAAAAACTGTGGGCTGATAAAAGTTTACTGCCTCTTGCCGGCTCACAACCGATGTGGCAGTCTTCAAAAGAAGGCCCATAGTAAGAATAATACGAACTGAATAAAAAGTTTTGCTGGCATCTTGCCGTCTCACAACCGATGATTGCAGCCATTCAAAAAAGGTCAAGGATTTCTTTCGTTAAAGGATGTATAATTAAATTAATGTAATATATTGATTTAATAAAATATAGGTGAAAAAATCCTTTTTCTCTTAAATTTAAATATAACTTTTTTGAACTAAGACTATTCCGTTTTAAGTTGTGGTTTTTCTAAATAAATTGTTTATTTAATAGGAAGCCTAAGAGTTTTTGAAACCAAAGGACCGTGAGTTCCGATACTATTCTCTGTGGGGTGTCAAAATCCTGGTCAACTAAGCCGGTCTCGGCTGGAGTGCCAAAAGAAAGTCTCTACATGGAATGATCTCGCCTTCAAAATCATAATTCTTGGGTGGAACGTAAAGCTTAGAAATATTACAATTTTCTTAAAAAGGTTGATCCATGGTTGAAATTCGAAATAAGCACACTCACAATATATATAATAATTGTCGGGAGTGAAAAGTTTCACAAGTTACAAGTATGAGTAGTGTTTAGCATCTTAACTAATATTTAACAGTGATTTCGTTTTAAGCTTGGTTTGAGACAAGTGAAAAATCAGGGACGATGAATTTATCCTTTTTAGGCATTTTAGGATTGAAGTGCTTCTTATTCCGTGACCCTAAAAATTATGAAAATAATGAAGGTCCGAACATTCTAGTTTGTTGCTAAAAAGAAAAGTATAAAAAAATGAGAAAAAGGAAAAATACAAAAATATGTGTGGTAATTAGTGTAAATATTTAAAAATGATCAAACATAGATTTTCAAAACTAATGATTCTTTAATTCTTTTGATGAACCACTTAGATACTTTCGAGGTAATTAGTCGAGGGGGATTGAGATTCTTGGTTTTCTAAAGAGTTTACTTATGGCATTGCTTGAGGACACGACAATATCTTAGTTTGGGGGATTTTGGTATGTGCTTCATTACACATACCTTTTACCTATAAAAACAAGCCTAAATGACCAAAAACGGACATAAAATGCCAAATATATGTGTGTTTTGCTATTTGTGTTGTGCAGGTAACGGATATTCACTAAAGGACAAAAACGAAGCCAAAACGACAAAACCAAGCACGAAATGGAAAGAGCGTGAAAGTCGAAGCCGAAGACGTTGAATCTAAAATGGGCCAAGCCCGCACCAAGTTAATGGGCCAGTAACCAATCGAGCATATTATTAAATCAAAAAGCCCAAAGTCCATTAATAACCATACAAGCCCAACAAAAGCCCAACCTAAAACCCATTAAATCTGATTGCATCGTTAGTCCTGGGGGGTTTTCACCATAAGTCCACAAGGTTTAACAACAATAAAGTCCTCTAAGACATACACTGCTATTCCCTGACTTTTACAACAAAAACCCCTACAATCCTTACACCCTAACACCATTCGTCCCTACCCCCTCTCTTCCTATACACTCGTTATCCCTCAACCTAGACAAATAATAAAATCCCCAAACGATAAAACATTATCCCGCCAAATCCCCCCATGTCACTGTCCATCCCTCTTCCCCAAAAACCCATCACTATCCTTGTGACCTTGCACCCCAAAAGTAAACCCCACTTAACCCTGTTCTCTCACAAGAAATAAAGCCACGCTGGCAATCCTCTACTATATGATTGGTTGATAGGACAAAGACAAAATTCAATGGCTCAGATTGCAAGCCTTAGAGAGCAAGATGAATCAATGGCTATGATGAAGACTTTGACACTCCTCACATAAGAAGCATACCTCTTACAGAAGTAGCACAAGAAGATCAAGACCCAAGCTTCTTAGTTTCTCTATAAATAGTTTTAGGTTTCTCTTGTAAAAAGGGAGAAGAGTGTAGCTTTAATTTTCAGCTTATTTACCAGCTTATTTAACTTATTGTACTTTTATTTTCAAACAATGTACTCTTTTAAAAAGTTTTAATGAAAATTTTGTTTTAGTTTAATCTCTTTCATTATGTTAAAAGCTCATTTGTTATCTTGAACAGTCAATTAAAACAACTCATATAAGCTCAGCTTATCTAAGCTTTCATATCAAAATCAGCCCCACAAAAATTACCAAAAGCTCTTGTGCAAGATAAGCCAGATTGGGATGGGCTTATAGGTTATACTAGCTTGTTTTCAAACAAGCTAGAGCTTGTTGATAAGCTCTTGAGAGCATTTATGCCCTTGTTTTGAGCAAAGGTCTTGTAAGTTTACTTTTCATTTTTAGCTTATTTACTGTTAGCTTATTCTACTGTTTATTTATTGCTTATTTTCTGCTTACTTATGCTTATTATTGATGTCCAATACTTATTTATGCTTGTTTGTAGTTTAGATCTTTGTTTATGTTTTTATACAAAACTGTCTAATTTAGCTTAAAAATGCTTAATCTGTTTGCTTATTAATAAGTGCTTATCAGTTGCTGGATTTTGCTTATTAAGCCTTAAGTTGGTTAGTTAATCATCTGTTTTTAAAAAAACTAGCTTAAATCAGTGAAAATCAAGTTTAAAATGGATTTTGAATATTCAAAGGAGTGTTTGGGTTAAGAGGTAAAATAGGTCAAAAGAGTTATAAAACTGCTTTGGGTCATCAATCCAACTTTGTCAAGCTCTTTTAAGTTGTTTTAATCAGAGTTTAAAAGTTTTTAAAGTTTAAAATTAAGTTTTAAGGTTTTGTCTATAATATCTCTAAATCTGTGGTTTTAAAATTTGTCTAAACTATTTGTATTTGATTTTTGCTAAAAAAAAATTCTAAGGTTTTGTTTATGCTTACATTTAGTGTCTAAATGCAGTAGTAAAAAAGGTTGGTTAAGTGTTATTGTCAATTGTGGTTTTGGAATTAAAACTGTCAAAGTGTTTGCAAAAGTTTTAAAGCTTAAACAGTCATTTTTAATCTCAAATTTAGATAAGTTAATGTTAGTTTTAGGTTTTGAAATTGATAGCACAAGTAGTTTGTAGTATAAGCTCAATCTGTTTGAGCTTATTTTGACTTTAGTACTCATTGCTAGCTATTTTTAGATCAGCAATAGCTTATTTGTCAATTAATCCAAAAACTTAGTTAAAAAGGGCTTTTCTTTTTGCTTTTTCTAACTTATTCCGTTTAATCTTATGTGCTATTTCTTTGTCCTAAGTGCTTATTGAGTCTTAAACTCAATCTTTTTTTCACTTATTAGCTTATTTCTTATGCTTGTTTGTTCTTTATCTTAGCTAAAAAGTAGTGGCTTAACCTGTTTAAACTGTTTTTTATCTCTCTTGTCTTTAAGCTTTTCGGTGCCTTTTAGCTTAATTTAATTGCTTATTCTTAGTCCCTAGTGCTTATTAGGTGTAATTAGTAATTTGTTTTAAGCTTATTTGTTGTGGTATTTGTTTATTGTGTTTAAAAAGCCAAACAGTTTAGGAATTGTCACTTAGTCTTAAAAAAATTGCTAAACTGTCATTTTCAATATGTTTTACTCTACTTATTATTAAAAGTTTTTATATTTTTGTTATTAAGTTGCTTATTTAGTTTTATATTTAGCTGTTTTAAAAAAAATAAAAAAAAGTTTTACAAAAAGGGAAGCCACAAGGGTCGAACCTGTGACCTCCCCCTTCTCACTGCCAACACTTTAACACCACACTCCACTACCAACATGCCCTTGGGTCTTTTTCATTAAACCTTCTCCCATTTTTTCTTTTATCACATTTTCTAGCCCTTTAAGCACAACCTTATTTTGCTTATTCCAGCTTATTCAATAAGCTGTTAGACCCAATTATTATTCCTAGATACAAAATAGTTAGAAGTACTTTTCCTGAATTTTTCAGATTTTTCCAAATTAGTTTACTATTTTTAATTAATTTTTAGATTAAAACTGTTTTTAATTCATAATAAATTAAATAAAAGTCAAAAAATATAATTCCTTTTTCTAAAATTATTTTTAATCATTTACGACTTTTAAAAATTAAATTTGCATTTTTAGGGTTAAAGTTTGATAAATTAGGTTTTCGAGTCGCGTTTTTAATTCCCGTTAACGTTTTTCGTTTAAGTCTTTAATTGCTTTATTTAGTTGCTTGCCGTTATTTGTTTTTGCATTATTTTAGTAGAAATAGGAACTCAAAACAAAATCATTGAATCATTCAAATCACGCGATCACGAACTTAACTTCGATTTTCAATTCACGCCTCGTCGAGACACGACTCGGGAAGGTTTTGAATTTTACTTTGGTTAAAAGTAAATCTTCTTAAAAACGTTTTGGAACTTATACTATAATTTGGAATTTGGTATTTTAGTCATATATATATTATATTATATACACAAAGGAATCAAACCTGTTCGCTACCAATGTGGCAGTCTTCAAAAGAAGGCACATAGTATGAATAATAAATCTGAGACTGATAAAAGTTTGCTGCATCTGGTCGGTTCGCTCCCGATGTTGCAACCTTCAAAAAGGTCGAGGATCTCCTGGTCGAAATAAGACTCCTGGACCATGGTCGGCTCGCATACCGATGTGGCAGTTGTTTAAAGGACCGGGGGTTTAATAATGTTACAATAATAATAATAATAATAATAATAATAATAATAATAATAATAATAATAATAATAATAATAAAGCCAAATTTTGACTCCAAGGTTATCTAAATAAAGCCTCCATTTCTAGACTCGTAGTTGAGTTGTTTCGGATGAAATAAAAAGGACAACCCCTAAATCATGTGAAATTAGAACCTTAATGTGGACCTTATTCTCACCATATCGTCTCTTTAGGAAAGGATTTCAAACTAATTATGGTCTAAACCGGGTTTACTTTATATAAATAAGGCCATAATTTATTTGTCACCAATAATAAGAATAAAACTTTTAGATGATTTAGGAATAAGGGAGCAAAAAGTAGCTATGCGTACACAATTAGCATTTATGAGTAGTGTTAGCATCTTAACTTGTATTTAACAATGATTTCGTTTTTAAGCTTAGTTTGGGGAGGGTGAAAAATCGAGGACGATGAATTTATCCTTTTGGACATAGTTTATGAGTATTTCTTGTTCCGTGTTCCTTAAAGTTATTATATAAAAAAAATGAATGATGATAAATGTATGCATGTTTATAAAAATAGTAAAACGGGGCATTTTAAACTAGTGATTTCTTAATCCCCCTTGATGAACACTTAGCTACTTTTCGAGGTACTTAGTCTAGGGCGTTGAAATTTTTAGTTTTTATGTGTGTATATGACATTGCGTGAGGACACATAAATAGCCTAGTATGGGGGATTTTTCATATGTGTTTATTCACATATCATTTTTCTTTACTAAAATAAGCTTAAATAACCAAAAATACATAGAAAATGCATTGTATATGTGTATTTTGTGATCTGTATTATGCAGGTAGCGGATATTTAAATAAGGACAAAAATAAAGCGAATCAACAAACCCGAGCACGGATTAAGAAGAAGTATGAGAAAAGCAAGCCGAAGCGTAATCATTTTAATGGCAACCGTACCCATTTCATAGGCCGGGTCAACCCATTATCAATTGAATGATAAGAAATTAAGCCTAAATCCTAAGCCTTATTTATTTTACTAAATCCAATCCATTAATCCAAATCCTTATCCGGCCCAAGATATTAAGTCATAAGCCCAATCCCATACCAGGTCAAAGTCAAAATGATAAAGAAAGTGTCAAAATTACTGAAATGGACCGACTCTCATCCTCTTGATAATATTATTGGGAACCCTTCTCGACCGGTATCCACTCGGAAACAGCTTGCTACAGATGCTCTGTGGTGCTTCTACAATTCAGTACTGTCCAAAGTCGAACCAAAAAACTTCAAATCTGCTGTTACTGAAGACTGCTGGTTTCAAGCCATGCAAGATGAAATCCATGAATTTGATCGACTGGACGTATGGGAATTAGTGCCACCTCCAGACTGTGCAATGATTATTGCTCTCAAGTGGATTTATAAGGTGAAACTTGACGAGTATGGTGACGTGTTGAAAAACAAGGCACGTCTTGTAGCGAAAGGATATCGTCAAGAAGAAGGTCTTGATTTTGAAGAATCCTTCGCCCCGGTCGCCAGACTTGAAGCTATCAGAATATTTCTTGCCAATGCTGCCAGCAAAAACATGACAGTTTATCAAATGGACGTGAAAACTGCATTCTTAAATGGCGAGCTTAAAGAAGAAGTCTATGTGAGCCAACCAGAAGGCTTCGTTGACCCAGATCGTCCACATCATGTCTACCGTCTGAAGAAAGCTCTTTACGGGTTAAAGCAGGCACCCCGGGCGTGGTATGACACTTTGTCGAAGTTTCTTCTGGCACAAGGATTCTCCAAGGGTGTAGTCGATCCAACCTTGTTCATTCGGAAAACAGGCAAACACACTCTTCATGTTCAAATATATGTTGATGATATAATATTTGCCTCGACTGATCCCAAAGACTGTGACCGTTTTTCTAATGAAATGAGCTCTAAATTTCAAATGTCGATGATGGGTCAAATATCCTTTTTCTTAGGCTTACAAATTTCTCAGAATCCTAGAGGCATTTTCATAAATCAATCTAAATATGCTAATGAGATTTTAAAGAAATTTGATCTTCATAAAAGTGACCCTGTTGACACTCCCATGGTGGAGCGAACAAAACTGGATGAGGACCTCTCAGGGATCCCTGTTGACCAGACTCAATATCGCAGTATGATTGGATCCCTGATGTATCTCACAGCCAGTAGACCTGACCTAGTTTTTGCTGTGTGCATGTGTGCTAGATATCAATCTAAGCCCACTAAAAAGCACCTTGAAGCAGTTAAACGGGTCTTTCGGTATCTCCAAGGAACCATAAATATGGGTCTTTGGTATCCGAAAGACACCGCCATGGCACTAACAGCATACGCAGACGCAGATCATGCAGGTTGTCAAGACACTCGAAGAAGTACATCTGGCAGTGCTCAGTTCCTTGGTGATAAGTTAGTAAGCTGGTCATCAAAGAAGCAAACTAGCACGTCCATCTCGTCTACAGAGGTTGAATACATCGCGATGTCTGGATGCTGTGCCCAAATCCTATGGACGAGGTCTCAATTATCGAATTATGGCTTTGCATACAATCACATCCCTCTATATTGTGACAACAAGAATGTCATAGCTCTCTGCTGCAACAACGTGCAGCACTCCAGGTCTAAACACATCGACATCCAACAACATTTCATCAGAGAACAAGTGGAAAAGGGAGTGGTTGAGTTGTATTTCGTGAGGACAGAGTATCAACTGGCGGATATATTCACTAAGGCACTGCCCAAAGAATGATTCGAATTCATTCTCCTACGGCTTGTCATGAAGAGTATGAAGCCAGAGACACTCAAACGTCTTCAGGATGATAAGGATGAGTAACAGATTAGCTTTAAGTATCCTATGTAAATATGTACATATTCCAACTCAAAAAGAAATTACAAAAATATAAAACCAACAAAAATCCATAAAAATCAAAAAATAGAAAATACCAAAAATAGTTTTTCAAGACATGTCTTCTGCTTATCGATAACATTTACGGACCTAGAAATGTCATTCAATAATGACACGGGCCTTTAAATGAAGCTCGAACGGAAGTTCAAACTTTTCAAAACATGTCTAAATGGCTTGCATTTATTTTAGACTGCAGCCCGCTTTTTAAAATGAGGAAAGCATGTCGCCAAAAAGACGGCTGTTCCTGACAACGGGTGATTAAGTTCTCTCGAGCATGAATTACTTTATATCCATGCAACCTCGATCTAATGTACGCCTAAGTGCATTATTTCTTGACCAAGAAGAGAAGTCTTCTTTTTATCCAAATAATTTTTATTCTATGATTCTTCAAAAATTATTTGTGTTAACCACGGTGGTAAAAGTGTTGTTTGAAAAATCAATCAGATCTGGATTTCTCATAAAAAATTTGACACTCAGTCAATGACTACAACTCTTTCAATAGAAAACGGGTCATCGATTGAGGGGGAGAGTGTTTTTTCAAATTTTATGACATCAAACGGTCGTATTAATTCATCCTATACTTAAACGGAAATGGTTTTGTATTTAAATGGGGTTATAATTTTAATTTGAAGGGGAGTTAATTTATTCTAACTCAAAGAGCCAAATGTGTCATTAATTAGAAAGATTAGGGACTTATGTGCAACTTGCTAAATGTTTCCTAGCTGTAATTAACTACAAGGACCAGTTGTGCCATTTGCTAATCTTATTTAACCCTAAATTCTTAATACCAAAAATACAAGAAGCTTGAAATCCCAGGGACTAAATCTGCCAACTTTAAATTGATGGGATATGGCTGTTAAGATTAGATGATTCGAGTTTGATGTTCAAATATGATCCCCATGCGTTTGTATGATCTGATTGAATAATTTTTGAATGTTGATTGATCTTTGCTAGTCGATTACAGTTTGATGGTTGTTGATTAAGTGATTGCGTATGAGTGTTATGCTCAGGATTGTACTTTCTGTGTTGGAATTAGGTCCCTAAGATCCTGAATTGAAAGTTGAAATATGATTGAATTGCATATGATTGATAGTTGTTTGCTTGAAAATTCCTGGTAGCGGTTTGATGATGATTTAAGTCTACCGTTTGTGATTTAATCTCACCTTAATCAAATATGAATGTCAATCAATCATGGCCAAAATTCTCATCTAGCATCAAACATATGTCATGTCTGCCTATCTTTGTTGATAGAATTATGCAGATAACATGGCTAATGAGCATGTTCCCTCTCCTGCTACCACAAGATCTGATGATCAGATTCTGCTATTTAATGCATGGGTGTCAATTGGAAAGGGTAATCATGTATTGGATCTACAAAAAAAGCAAAGGAACCCAATCTTCATATCTCTGTGGATACTCTGCATAACACAAAATTCTTCATAGCTCTCACTACATCAGCTGATGCTCCTTCTAGCTTTACAACGACAACTGAAACAACATCAACACTTCCACCACCACCACCTCTACTACAACAATCAATAGTTCATCGAGATATTCGGTAGAAGGTTAAATATCTGAAGAATCTTCAGGAATCTCGAATGCTTCTTTAAGTGGAAGGTTCAGAGATATTAACTACCAACAAATCAAGAGAATAGAATGATTTCATCATTACAACATTAAGGTCAATATCATTTGTTATGTAACATATATCTTGTACATTATAAGTAGTATGGAATTAGATGTTATGTGTCACTCTATGAATTTTTCATGAGTTTTTTGTTAAACTCAAAATCCTTCAAAATTATCATAACTGACACTAACATAGAACCTCATCATTTGAGGGGGAGAAATAATATGTTCCAAGTGTGGCTTGTATATAATCGGCTCATGTTTCTCCCAAAATTTTAACATATTTAAATCCGTTGGGATCCAAAATCTCAACGGGTTTGAAATTTTTAATCGGGGGAGAAAATGGGATTAAAATATGCAATCTGATAAAAAAATGTGATCTTTTGAACTCAAGTGTAGGCTCTCCCATATGTGCTAAACACTTTCGAATATCGATGCACATATTGAGGGGGAGCGAATGGTGTATAATGGCAATTATGGAAATACCAAAAACCGATCTTGTAATTAGTTTATTGGAGTTATAAGGATGGTAAGGTTAGGTACTCGTTCCCACGATCTCGCTAGAGCCAGAAGGATCTACCCAGGGACAATCCACTAGTTAGTGTAGAAGTCCTTAGGTATGATTATAAAAGGAGTAATGTGAGAATAAAGGAATAGTGCGGACTGAGATGGAGCTAGTACTGGAACATACCCAATAAGGTACTAGTAATGAAGTCTCAGTAAGTACTGAAGGGGTTGAAGAATGAAAAAGAAATGTTAAGATAAAGGATGAAAAGAAAGCAACCTTCCTTAAACATTAGGCAGAAACCGGGTCACTACATATGCTGTCAGAATCACATGGTTGATTGCTGACATTGAAGACAAGTATCATGGACCCAGTGATACGCTGCATAACCCTCCCTAGCAACTCAAGATCCCTCAAAGGATTCTAGTTTCATTTCTCACAGAGATTAATACATTTCTATCGTCTCTCTTACTCCGAGTTAGACGATTTTGAATAGGTGGCAGTTTGCTCCAACCTCCAACTACTAAAATCTAAAAGTGCGCTATTGAGTCTAGAGCATTGAGATCATCCATAAATATCATTAGGACACTAATACAAAATACGCTTGCTCATCACACACTGTGATTTCAAGTAATAATTTAAGAGTCCTACGCATTATCCTCGTGGTACTGCTAGAACATTCGAGTGATACGAAAGTACTCACAATGAAGATGAAAATCCTTCTAGAGCCAACATCAAACAAGCTCTTGGTAGATGACATGTGAGATCCACTATTGATTAAACTTGTGACAAATGGAAAACAACGATGGTGCGATTATTTATGAATCAAACTTGTTCCAGGGAGTGAATTGTCGAATAGTTTTTGAAAAACCTTTTGATGTGCTCAACAACTAATTTTTGAGCACGTTGACTGTACTTGTCTTTCAAAACAAATGAGTTTCTGATGAAATTTGATTTTATGATATAAAACAGTTGATGTGTCACAAAAACTCTTTTCTGAGTGACACGCGCCTGATGTTCAAATCAATTTTTCATTAATCAGTGGGTTTTAATTCACTGGTTCACTCACTCCGTGCCTTGTCTACTTTGAGACGCTCCGGTTTAAAAACGGCTAGCGCAGCTGCGAAACCCTGTCAATGAGATTCTTCGGAATTCTACCTGATCACATGCAGTATTTATACTAAATAACGGGGAACCGTGGTTCTTGCAACCTTATTCAACGAAAGTGAACAAAGACACTTTCGTTTGTTTATCACTAACAATTTCTTATAAGAAATTCCCGATGGTAGACGGTAGCAGCTGATGATATGAGACATGTCAATTCACAGCCCCATGCTCACACTTTAAACTCGTTACTAAAGACACGATGATAGCTGAAAGACCTACAACACAACTTCCGCAACTCTGATGCATGCTATTATGATCCAGAAAAGTATGAGCATGCCAGTCCGAACGTCACAACATCACATGGAGGAAACACTGCCACAGGGATGATTTGGAGATGTACTGTGGCTGATGATCTTAAAGAATGCTCAAAGATCACACAAGTCTAAGGACAAAGCTCAAGGATCACTACATAATGTACAAAGAACTCAAAGAATGAAGAATCAAAGACTACGAGCTAAAGCCAGAAGGTCAAGACTTAGAATGCTAGAATTCAAATTGTATTTATTGTTAGGTTTAAGAAAAAGACTCGGTCACCCCGTGTATTGTCTAGAATAGCATAGCTCGTAGTTTAATCGTAAGCATATGACTCATGGTATTGGGCCGGGTCTTTTACCCACTTGTAAGCCCATACCATAGCCCATTAGGGCATCCAAACACATGTATTTATACCCCTTTCCAGCCATGGGAAGGGGTTTGTTTTTCATTTGGTTATACACATACTAAAGGTGTTTTTCTCTTACTAGAATCCTTACTTTCTCTCTTTAGAAATTGGCCAACCCATCATCTCTTGATTGTGTTATGATATCCAATATACTACACTTTGTCATTGATTCCAAGGTCAAGTGTGGTCTTGAAAAATATGTCAATTATTCAAAACTTAATGCTAAAAATTTGTGTTTTGTAACACAATTAAATGGAAACAGTGAACCAAAAACTTTTTTTGAAGCTTCTAAGTATTCACATTGGACTAATGAAATAAATAATAAAATGGATGCATTACTTAGAAATGATACTTGTGAAATCACTGAATTACCTAAAGATAGAAAAACTATAGGTAGTAAGTGGATTTTTAAGATACAATATAAGTCCATTGGTGAGATAGATACAAAGCAAGGCTTGTTGCAAAATGCTTTAATCAGAAAGAAGAAATTGATTATGAGGAAACTTTTTCTTCTGTGGCCAAAATGGTTACTGTTAGATGTTTGTTGAATCTTGTTGTGCTTAATTGTTAGCATGGGTTTCAGCTTAATGTTAACAATGCTTTCTTATATGGTGATCTAGTTGAAACTGTTTATATGAAACCACCAGAAGAATATTTTCCTGCTGGTGATAATAAAGTATGCAGACTTAAGAAATCTCTATATGGTTTGAAACAAGCACCTAGGCAGTGGAATGCTAAATTGACTTATGCTCTTATTGAAAATGGTTTTAGTCAAAGTAAATCAGATTATTCTTTGTACAGTGATGACATCAAATAACATCTATTTTATAGCATCATTTATCCCACGATATTAACCCATTTTGTATAGTTATTGCAAAGAATTGTTACTTAATTGTTTATATTTGAGAATTGCAGTAATTATGGAGTAATTGGTGAAACTTAGCAAAAGGCGCGCATTCTGGAGCTTAAATAAAGATATTTTGAAGATTACTGTTCTGAAGACCAATACGCCGTATCCATCAAGGAAGATACGGCGTATCCGTGCCTACACTTCACCAGATACCACGAAGGATTTAAGTCCAATATGTCGTATCCAGGAACATCAATACGCCGTATTCAAGATTTATTATACACGAAGCTTCTGGAAGATATCAAACGTGGTCCTTACTCCAAGAAATCCTCAATACGCCGTATCCCACATAGATGGATACGGCGTATCGAACCGACTATTAGACCCTATATATAGACGACCCAAAACTTAGTTTGAGGTATGCAAGTGAATCCCTAAACCACCAAGTCGACCAAGACACGATTACAAGATCCTAGAAGGTCATAAAAGAGCCTGAAGATCATAGGAAAACTCTTGTAATCTTCGCACAACCAAATACGCGTTCGATCAAGGTTTCTTTACTTTAATCGTTCATATATCAAACCGTGTGTATTTTTACAATGATTATGGGCTGATACCTTTAGGTATCAGCCATGTTTATGAAGATCTATTGTAGGATCCCGTTAACACTTCATAACATATAATCAAACACGAATTAGAACTAGAAAGGAGAAAGAAAGAGTTGTTCTAGAGAGAGAGTTTAGAGAGAGAGATGAGAGTCATGGATTTTGTTTGAAATTGAAACAAATAGCTATTTTCTAATTTGAAATGAGTTTATATACCCGTCGCGTTATATTGAATCCGCGAGGATTTTTAACTAGGGACCGGGATCGGGTTTTGCTTGGGATTACACCACAAACATGTTTCATGTGTATATTAACTATCTAGCCAGAATATTCCCGATATTATACTATACAACATTAACTAATAATTGACCGGGTGCTTAATTACATAATGAACGAAATTCATGTCGCTAATTATAGTTTGAGGGTAACATTCTCTCCCCGAGTGAGTTCATTGATGACACTCCTTCATGAGATCAATGAGATTGCTTTTGTCGTTATGCTCATGTGGTCTTGGTATTTCTCTTTGTTCTTTGTTGTAATCTTGTTCCTTCATGCTTTGCGATCTTTACTTTTGGCCTTTGTCATTGTCTTTAACGTCTATGCCATCTTGCGTCTTTGTCTTTGACCAACATTCTCATACTTTTGCATTATCTTGAAAGCTTCAAATCAGAGTTAGCGGAAGTCTTTGTCTTTTAATCTTGAGCTTTCTAGATAATGGTCATACTTCATAGTATACTAGTACGGTTGGTTTTCAAATCTATCATGGGTCCTACATATTTTGCATTAATTTTATAATTGATACCTAGTTTGATAATTAAATCAAACGTTGGTATCAGAAATGAGATATCGATCAATACCAATTCTCATTACAGCTTGTTATCAAACCCATATCGATAGTCATTCCATTGACGAAACCAAACACATCCTATATTTCAAAATCATGTTTTGTAAAAGCTTATTATCTGATTATCCATTTTCAAAACACATACTAACAATCCCAAACACTCCATAAGATTTGAATTTGAATTTGAATTTGAATTTGTATTTAATGTAGGAGAGAGAAAATATTATATAAATTTAAATATACGTTGTTTTAGAAAGACAAAACTACATCATTCGACCCTAGGATCTATTGAGATATATATATATATCAAATAATATATGTCTGGGAAATTACGTGAGCCTATGAAGGTACACGCGTATACACAGATGATACGTTTATTAATGTAATTAATATATTTATCGTATATTAATTATATTAATATGTTTCACGAAATGTTTAAAATGGTCGTTAATT
>BQNB010076059.1:0-31269 GCA_026074375.1 Tanacetum coccineum | reverse complement strand
ATTTGAAACGAGGGTCTGAATTTACTTGGGAATGTGAGGATCAGATGAAACTCAAATGCCTTCATCTCTTTATTGCTAGTGATAGTTAAATTTTGGGATGAAATTTCTCTTAGGAGGGGTAGGATGTAACCCTTGCGTATTTTCTAGCTCATAATGTTCTATTTTAGTCCTTTGACTTTTATCATTTTCTATTCCTGTCAGATCAATTTTTGAGATTTTCAGAAATCCGTTTATTATCTATTTAATAATTTGTGTTAATATTCTTTTTAATTATCCCATTACAAATGATTATATTCATAATTGATCAATGTCCGGGATATTTTCCCGCAAACCGCTTAAAATCTTAAACAACGCGTCCCGATACGTCCATTAATGTCCGTATCAAATCTAAGTCAAATTAATACTAAAACTTATTGTGTAAATAGTCAAAGTTCATGGAAAAACATTTTTACATTTTAAACATACTAGGAGACTTCGGGTCATAATTTAAATCACGAGAAGTGATCATTTAGTAACCCGACAAGAGCTAAAACGCTCCTAGGATCCCCCTTGAAGCCCTAGCCGGTTTGAGCCCCACAAGGGAGCAAAAAGGCATTTTTTAGCTTGTTGGTTCCATGCTAGTACTAGTCATTTGTCTTATATCTTTTCAAATACACACATTCATTCATTATTTCACACACACTTTAGTTTTTGTTTTTCTCTTCTCTCTTGCTTGCATCTGATTTCAAACACACACACAAACCTATAATTTTTCCAACTTTGATCAAAAACATGAGAGTCTGAGTGTTTTTGGGTTGATTCCAATAGGCGTGGGTTCATCAAAACAATGTTTAGGTTGTCGGTTTAGTGCTTAGTCTCATTTTCAAAATCCTCTTTGTAAGTCATCTATTTCTCAAATATTCTTGTACTTTTAGTGGTATTATGATGCATAGACAATAGTTGTACAGTTTGTTTTCTAAAAAATCAAAAGCTAAAGTTTTGAAATAAATATTAAGGGGCTTTTGTTTGGTTTGAACGTAGGTACAAAGGGGCAAGGGAAGACCATTTTATTATTTTGGACGTGATGGTTGAATAACATTTATATACTATATAGCTTAATACTTATCTAGCTTATTTAAAAGCTTTGTATAGCTTATTTTTAGCTTATTTGTTTTTGGCTCAACAAGGAAACAAAGGAAAAGTATTTTTGGTTATTACCTATACTTTTCATATTTTTATAACTTACTATGGTAGCTTATTTTGCGAACTAGAATAACTAATAGCTTATTAGCTTATCAAATAAGCTATATGGTTGGTTTTGGGAGCTTATGTGCTCACGGCTTGAAAAGAAAGACCAAGGGAATACTTTTTCTCATTTACCACTTTCGCTATATTTTTGTAGCTTATTTTGGTAACCCAAAAGTACTTATAGCTTATTCGCGTATTTTCAAAACTAGCATAGTTGTTTTGGGATAATAAAAACCTACGGCCCGATAAGGCCAAATAAGCCAGGGCTTATTGTGGACCTTATTATGGTCCGTCTTATTTTTATGGCTTTTGGTTATCGATTATTTTGATATTTAAGGACTTGCGTAGCTTAACGGCTTAATAATAAGCTACGTATAGCTTATTATGGGCTTAAAAGGCCACGACCCAATAAACTAAGCCCAAACCATGGCTTAGTCTTGGTCCGTGAAGCCTTGGCTTCTTTTGTGAATTATTCGTTGGACTTATTTTTTTAATGGGCTTGATAATGAGCCTAAAATGGGCTTTAAACTAATAAACAATATTTTAGACTACTAATGGGCCTCAGGGCCCAATAAGCTAAAACTAGTCATTTGAAAGGCTAAAAGCGGACTTTTGGTAACGATTTATACTTATATATATTTGGATAGTCAAACACTCCTTTGAAGTCTTCATCACTTCAATACACATCGGGTCTGGGTTAAATCTCGAGATGTTTTTTAGGTTCTAACATCCATAACTATATATCAGTCAGATCTCCACACGTTTCATATTTTGATTCATATTTGTGTTCTTTGTTAATGATTTGTTCTTTTTTTTGTTCTATGTTGTTGTCTTCATGGAAGAGGTGATGGTGGATTTTTTTTTTTTTTTGAACGGCGATTTTATTAGAAATAAAAACTAGCAAGGAGCTAGATTACAAAACAATAATTTAGGGGTTTTTGAGCCATTCGTTCCATCCGAACGAGGCTTTAGATCTATACTTACACCAATAAAAAGAACTAGCAATGACATTATCAATAAGCATCGACTTCGAAGGTTTTCTCTCGTCAAATAGGAGCTTGTTTCGATAGATCCAAACGTACCACCAAATGGAATACCAAACTCCTTCGAACATCTTTTTGAGTTTGGAATCCATACGAATTGAAACAAGCCAAGACTTCCATTCTGCATATGAGTTCAAGTTTGCGTGATCCAAATTCCACCAGCTCAAAACCTTATTAGCAATGTCCCGAACCAATCCACACCTAAAGAACAAATGGTCCGTCGATTCAATAGCATTATCACAAATGGGACACGACATATCCTGAATGTCAATACCTCTACGAGAAATGTTGAACCGGGTAGGTAAAGCATCGGTCTTGATTTTCCAGGCAAGAACGTTGATTTTTATCGGGACACACTTTACCCATCTAGTTTCTTCTCCAATATTCGGAAGGCATATCTCATCGATACGTCTACGAGCAGAGGCCACCGAAAATATACCCGTACTCTCCAGATTCCAATTCCATCTGTCAGCCGAAGGCACGATAGTGACAGAACGAACCAATTCTACCAAGCTGTCGAATTGATTTTGCTCGATACCCCCTCTAGGAATTCGACGGAAGGAGCAGACCAAACTCGTGTCGCCTATCTTGGAACTAACAGTAACATCCTTTGAGGATTCAAGCGCGTATAATCTGGGAAAAATGTCTTTAAAAATGCCCCTAGTATGCCAATGATCCAACCAGAATTTGGTGGACTCCCCGTTTCCCATCTTATGAGTCAGATAATCAAAAACGTACATACCTTTTCTTTGGAGAGATCGAACTTCACTCAAAATCGAAAGCCAACATGATTTGCCAGTAGAAGTCCATTCCGAATGAATTTTACCACCCATACCGTGAATAGCCACAATAACTTTAGTCCAAAGAGAGTCTTTTTGCGAGAGAAACTTCCAAACCCACTTAATCATCAAGCCTCTATTTAACGCAAATAAGCTAGACACGCCTAGCCCGCCTCGTTTTTTGTCTGTATGTAGACGAATATTTTTTTGTGATAATGTTCTTCACATGCATTCTTTAATGTCTTTTTCAGATTTATTCTTTATCTATTTATGCGATTTTATTTCACAGATTTACTCTTAATATTCATGATGCTCTTCATTCTTGCCTAAGGATTTGGTGAAAAAGCACTTATAGCCTTATAAGTAACCTTGTTTTTTCTTTCAATTCATGTATCCATATTTTGTTTATAAAATATGTTTATGATGAAAATGAAGTGTATCTAAGAAAAATTAAGTCTCTTCTCCTTGACTTAAAAAAAAGTAGATGTCTCTTAATAAGTTTGTAAAAAGTATACCAAATTATGCATTTTCTTAAGAATTTTTGTGTGTAATTCGAAGATTGATTTCATTTTATAAAAGGCCTACAACTACTGAATATGGTTTTAACATTATACATTTTGTGTTTATTGAAAATTATATTGAGCACGTGCAGTAACTATTTGTATATAAAGTGATATATAGAAACTTTGAAAGAAAAAAACACTCCACCTTTGTGTCATAAGAAAGTGTTACACTATAGGAAAAAAAGATATAATGTGTACTGAATTTTTTTATGATATGCGTATATCTTATAACTAGTAACATAACCCGCCCGAAGGGCGGGTTCGGTTCATAAATCTTTTTTTGAGACAATGTTTGTCGTTTAGTTCTAATGGTTGTCGTGTTTGTGTAAACATAGAATCTTCATTCCTATTTTCCGTTTGATTCTTGACAGTGTGACATATAGCTGTCCGTGTGAGAATATCTTCTTTGTTAAAAGTAAACCAACCTTTAATAGTGTCTGGCCTTGGCTCTTAGTAATTGTCATTGTCATCGTTTAAAAAAATTAAGTAAAGTTAAATCAACTATAAACATACGGAATTAATTATCGAATGTATTAACAACGAAAAAAAATGTAAACTAAATGTTTATATATAATGAACCCCTTCTTGGTATCATTCGGTTACGGGTTATGAATCCATGCAACCTTGTGCAATTCATCACACCGTTGATGAATAAACACATGGTTTTTGTGACGTAAGTTTCCGAATGATTAAATAATACTTGCATAAGTAGATCCACCCACTTTGGATACCAATGTCCTTATAACATGTTGCAAAAGCCAAGTATTAGGCCCTATAATGTTTAATAAAAAACATAAGTTAGTATAACTCCAAAATCGAAACTTTGAATACTAAAAGCATAAGTATAACTCAAAACTCGAGACTTTAGCAATTATAATGATTATGGTTCTTATTAACAATTGGTTATCTTATCGAAAGAATGTACCATATTGTTTCTTGATTCTTGTAGTACAACCCATTTATGAACCCTGCTAGAATACCTTGTGCTCCTAGTACAAAAACCAACATCGCGTTCATTCCAATCCATTGAAACAGCAAAAACGGAGTTCGTTGTCCCCATACATCGATCTTTATAATTTGTCATAACAATTTATAAAAAAAATCACATTTCAGATTTAAGAAAGAACGCAAGAAGAACAAATAGCTCTACTTGTATGCTTATAGTGGGTGGTCATTGCTCCATCACTATCACATAGCACAAGTTAGATTTGGTGATGTGTCGTGATGCATTGTAGACATTTCAGGTGTCCTGCGAAAAACATAATAAATAATGCAAGGTTATGCTTCCTATGATTAGAAGATGTACTTTGTATAAAATTAAAGAAACCATAAAACTGATTATAAAGAGAATACCTTAACACGAAGGGCACTTTTAGTTTCGGGGGAACTGTGTAACCAAAAAGCTCAGCCTCATTAGCCATCCTATACAACACCCGATGAAGAATTTCTCCCAAATACATACCCGAAATCATCTTCTCGAACTTCTAACAATCTCATATGACAATACATATCGTTATTAATGTGAGCAATTAAAAAATAAAAGAAACAAGATATAGGTATAACTGTTGATACAAAGTTTGGGCGATTCCTTGATTAGATCCGGATTAAGGCATACGATCTATTAGGCCTCCAGTTTCCTGTACCAATTGGAGTCTTTAAGTATGAGACCTGACGCACTACGGAACAAAGCACCGTAAGGCTTACGTGGGATTGTCTCCCACGATTATCCTCCGGCGTGAGAGTAAGTAATCGGTTTTAGGGTTTTAGTAGAAAGTTAGGGTTGTGAGAGCATACCTTCGATGAGAGCCTAGGTGCCCCTTAAATTCAAACCAAACCAAATGGGCTTCGTCCCATTATTAGGTAATAACCAAGAGGCTCCACCGGTTATTTTAATAACTAGTGGTCCCCTTCTCCTGATCAAAACTCGGTCGTTAACAGATGTGATAACATACAGCGCGCGTGTGCGCCAGTTGACCTCATGGGCGCTAAATCCTAGTCGTGATAGCCCATATGTTTATGAGGCTTCCCGTAGCAATATCGTTTGGGCCTTGGAAGTCCTGTATTGGTGTCGCTATGGCCCATTCGTCATGTCCAGGTATAAATAGTATTCGCGGTCAGGTTCATGACCCGATGTTAGACTATACGTCATCAAGTCCCCAGATCTAGTAAAGCCGCCTTGTAAGACACGCGGATGCTAGACTACAAATATGTGAGGCAAAATATTCCTGTATGCTAATCGAGGAAGAAATTGTCCCCCAAAACAATGAATCCATCAATTAAATTGCAAGAAGCCGCGTCCGTAATTCGCTGAAAGGGTAAGCTAGAACACAGCCATAGGTGTACCCCTACCACACGATTAGGACAAGTGGGGGACACGTGTTCCTCATCGGATCGTTGTGTCAGTAACAACTTGCCCTATATAAAGGATCGCCGTCATTTTACTGTTATTGCCACAGTAACTAAAAAACTCTTCCCCCACCATTGATAAAGCTTCCATTAATCATCAAAGAGCAGATACAGGTAATAAGCGCGTGCGCACCCCAAACCCTTGTTTCACAAATCATGGTGTTGCAACTTACTGATTTTACATCGGAAATAACAGATGAGGAACTTCGTGAGTTCACATCTGAGTATTACATCCCATCCGCACTGCACCCGGTAGTACCGGCCGCGGATGCGAGTATAGCGGATTTCCCCGTGGGGAAGGTGGGGGTATACACACGGTTCTTTGAGTTTGCCAATCAACGTGTGCCCCTTTCGTTATTTATGTGCAACATCTTGAACCACTATCTCTTCATATTTTCCCAACTAGCACTGCATAGGTGCGGCAAAGAATATCCAAATTTCGAGGTTAATTGCCGCCGCTTGGCCATTAATCCCACCAGTATCATTGTTCCGCGCCTTTTCACCAAACCTGTGGTCAAACGGGGTGGGTATCATTCCAAGCGCGCCGGCGTTTGCAGTGCTACACCGAAAAATTGATGCGCAGAGGCGTTGGAGGGATATGTTCTTCTGGTAAGATGAATGTTGGTTCCTTCGGACTCGCTCTATACCAGGTTATTGCCGAGGGAATGATCGTCCACCCCCCGGGGGTCGTATATATAGAGGATGCGGAACTTAATAAATGAGAACCGTAATTCCTATCAACGCAACTCGGAGGCCTTTCTATGCCGACATAGTGCCAGTAGCCGTAATTATTTCCAAAGGCCTAGGAAAGTGCCAACGTTATAGGCGAAGACGTCGGGTGGTGCTTGTCTTCCTTCTCCCTCATGTAGTAGTGTAAAGCACTCTCACTAATAACTTATGTAACCATAAGTTTTGTGTTTTTTTCTTTGTGTGACGCAGAGATGGATTGTTCAGCGTGGAACATTTAGTAAGCCCAGCAAGGAACTGAGGGGGTGCCCCTTTATGAGAATGGTGAGGAGCCGATGTTGGAAAGGACATACCGGGCGCACATTGGTACTCGTGCTGGGCAACCGGAAAATTGAGAGTACTGATTTGTTAGCACCTCACCTCAGCGCATGTGCCAAGTGTAACTGTGGAGCCTCCATGCCAGACCAACAAGCATGGCTCTTCAGAGGATTGACTGATGTCGTCAAAGTGGATTCTGGGTTGAAACGCAGAGGCTAAACGTTGATGATGCGCGGGCCCCTCAAAGAGGGTGCGCATCTCAGACTTAGGTTTGAGTACATCGACTTAGAGGAATCCCTCGGGTGCGTCCCCCACGCTTGCTGCCAAAGAGGAGACCGAGACCCCTCCCCCCAAGTAAGTAATTTTGATTTTCCCTTTCCGTCCAGTAATAGTATGGATGATACGTAATCACAATAACGTAGTGTGTAATCCTCGTTATCGATTGATTGTTTGCAGTGTCGAGGCTATTAGTGATTCCTCCGCGCCGGTGACACATGCTGCACAGTCCCCACCCCAGACTGGTCCCAAGGCCTTCGATGGTAAGCCAGTGGATCAGCTTGTAGAGGAGTTTGATACGGTTACTGCGCAGCAAGCCGCGCTCGTGGCGCAGCTGAGGGCGTGGTTTGCAAATGAACGCAGCCAGAGTACACAGAAAGATGAAGAGATCCTGCTGCTAAAGGCACAGTTGGTAGATGCGCAGGCCGAGGCAGAGTCTTCGAGGTCTATGCTCAGACACCTTCCGAGAGAAAATGGCACGGCTTGGGTCAAGGTGGAGAAGAAGCGCGCGGATGCTGCGGAATACAAGGCGAGTTGTCATGGGCCTGTCAAGGTATTTGGGGGGTAAGAATAATCACTTTGCAGGGCTGGATGATTTTCGCCACAAAGTGGAGGGTCTGTTGGAGAAGCAGGAGGATAAGTTACGCAAGCTCAGTATCGAGTACGACGAGGAGCTGTACCCTCACATGTTGTCAACGATTGCTGAGCGCAGGTGGCTCATAAGCCATGGTTTGCGCCTCGCTGCCATGAGCACCTTGGAATCGCAGGAGGTCAGGCAGTCATTCGGGGATGTCGGTGAAGTGAGCTTTGGCTCGTGGTAAGCAAAGCGGTGGAAGGAACTGCAATGAAAGAAGGCTGCTGACCAATGCCTCCGCCACAGGTACCTGGGTATAATCAAAAAGCATATGAGGAGCTTGTTGCTGCTATGGAGGCGATGAAACTGTTAGAGCTTCCTCATATCGCACAGCTGGAGCGTGACCAGGATTACCCCATTGGTGTGATAATGACAGGGTTAACCTTAGCTAGGCATGCCACCGAGGGCGCTGAGGCCCAGCCTGATTACTTTCTAAAGCCGGACGTGTCGCAACTACAGGTACCTATCTTTGCCAGTCCTCGTGACATCCTGAATCCGTTCGCTCTTGAGAAGGAATCGTTGAAGGAATCTTTGGGAAGCCCACGCCAATAAAGGCTGGCGAAGAAGAAAGGGGTGAAGGGTAAGGCTATCTTATGTGGTGTTGGTGCTGCGCACCTCCCCCGTTCGGACGGAGTACCAGTTAGCGTGGCGACTGTGTCACCTAAGGATAGTGAGCTCCTGGGGAAGCTTGAGGAGGCTGGGGATGCGGCCTACCAAGTTGGTAGGCCCGAACAAAGTCGTTGTCACAGTATCTAGGTTGTTCTTCCTTGTGTAAACTTGTCGTTTTTTGTGTATATTAGTAAACGTTGATTAAGTGAACTCGTGGTTCTTGTAAAAGCTATCCTTTTGGACCCATAGTATCGGTCGTATGTTATTTTGGCTTATGCGATTGTACGCGCACAATATTAGTTATAGAAATGTTTGTGCATAATTAGTGGCCTTTGCATGAAAGGCTTGTTTATGATGTGCCATTTTTCAAATTGTTGTGAACATAGTCATTACAAAGTTCATGACTGCAAAATATGCTAGGTGTATATGTATGGGTTGACATTACAATTACATGCGGCGTACCGCTAATACCATATCAAGAAGTCAAAAGTTTCGACTCCTAATTTGTTAAACGTGCACCGTGTGCGCTGCTACGCATCCATCGTGGAATGCGCGCATAAACTGACTCCAACGTCTTGAGAGAAAGGTGTTTAACAAGGACTCATGATCCTATGTTGATGGGTTTGCAACCCTCTTACTCAACGAGTCATTTAGTAGGTTTACTCATCCTTTTCCCATCGTGGGGTTATTAGGTGCATGCACGCCGCGTAGGCACAGAACAATGTAACAACAGTATTGAGACATGAATAGAGACTCACAATAAGCGTGTAAAGTGAAGTGCGCCGCGGAGTTAGCTAGAAACCGCGACGTGTAATTAATACTTGCAGAAATAAAGAAAAACAAAAAACATGTGTCTAAAAAAAAAGTACGCATATACCCAGTAAGCACTTCACTAAAGATAGCATTTCTTGAGATTGCATATATACACGTGCGGGGCAACTCAACGCCCATCCTGTCGCGCAGCTTTATGCACCTTTTCCAATGCTTCCGTAACCGCGTAGGGTCCTTCCCACTTTGGTCCACTATCTGTGTCTTCCGCGTGACTCGCGTCTTAGCACGATACACGAAGCCCCTGGTCTAATGGAGACTCCTCTAACTTTAGCGTCGTAAGTATCCTTCATTTTTTAACTTCGCTTCTCTCACGTTATGGCTGCTTGTTCGCGCCTTTCCTCAATAAATGTCCTAAATCTATACGTCGCTCGTCGTCATTGGTTGTGATATTGACCTCCGCGGTACGAATAGTTGGCATTCCAATTTCGGCTGGTATAACGGCTTCCGTCCCATAGACAAGAGAGAAGGGGGTGTCCCCTGTGCTAACTTTGATTGTTGTGCGATGTGCCCACAAGACATGTGATAAACTCCTCCACCCACGCTGCTTTGTGTCTACCAGCGCGCTTGATTCCTGCTCCGAGAATTCGATTTGCTCGCTCATTCCAAACCCTTGGTCTGTGCATGTTTAACGACGCAAAACGCTGTGTAAATGCTAATCTCGAGCCCCATTCTTTGAACGGTTAAACACAGAATTGTTTTCCGTTGTCCGACACTATTTCGCCAGGTAATCCAAAACGGCACACAATGTTATCCCAGACAAATCTTTTTACCTGATTCCCTGTGATTGTGGCGACCGCTTTCGCCTCAATCCATTTGGTGAAGTAGTCTATGGCCACGATAAGGAATTTCAATCCTCCCGCTGCAGCGGGGAAGGGGCCAGCGATGTCGATACCCCACTTGTGGAATGGCCATGGTGAGGTGATAGGTGCTAGCTCCTGTTGTGGTTGGCGCGGGATTGGTCTATGTACTTGGCAATCCTTACATTTCTTGATCATGTCGCGCGCGTCGCCCGGTTGCATGGTGCCAGAAGTATCCCAGACCGTAAGGCTCTCGCCACCACAGAACGTGGGTCCGGATTGCATGGCTGCCATGAACCCCATGGAGCTCGCGGCACGTAGTCTGCCTGAATAGGTCCAACGCACCGGAGCCATGGCTGTAGGAACGAACGTCGATAAAGGACACCCTCTCGAAGTTCGAATCTCTGCGCGGTACGGCGTATGCGCCGGGCATCCTTTTGTTCCTGAGGGAGCGTGCCCGTGTTTATGAATTCCACGATAGGGGTCATCCACGTGGGATCCTGTTCTTCTACCACCGTAGATATCTCCATCTCCGAGATGGATTTGTTCTTCAAGATTTCAGAACCAATACCTGCTTTGATAGGTCGCGAAGCTTGTGGATGCGATCTTACTAAGTCATCCGCTTTTCTGTTTGTCACCCATATCTCTAGGAACTTGCCGAATGGTGAACCTATCACTCCCTGGAACAGCGACCTTGGTTCCTTGTCGAGGTATTGAACCATGTTATCTTCTTTAGCCACGTATTCACCCAACACATGGTTGGCTACTAAACGGGAGTCCACATTAGCTTCTAGGTTACGTACACCCATTCGAGCTGCAATGCGTAGTCCCGCAAGTAGGGCTTCGTATTCCGCCTCGTTGTTCGTGGCTGTGAATTCAAAACGCAGTGCGTACGTGAATTCCATTCCTTCCGGGTTGGTAAGGATAAGGCCTGCGCCCGACCCGTCCACGCATGAAGATCCATCCGTGAATAAGATCCATGGTTCTGGGAGGTTGACTTCGCTCTGGGGGAGGACAATATCGGTTTCTGGTTTTTCGATAGAAAATCCGCCATATCCTGACCTACATCAACTGCGGTGCGGGTCTAAAAGAGATGTTATGCTCCCCCAGCAGGACCTCACTTTTGCAATCGTCCCGAGCTAATCAGTATGGAAATAACCTGTTTGATGGTTGATCTGTGATTACCGCAACTGGGTGTGCTTGAAAAAAAAAAAAGAAAATACCTACGCAATCCTTTTGGCGGCAATACTAGCGACATGAATCAGCTTCTCCATCTGCGCTATGTTGATCTCCGTGTCTTTGAGTGCATAACTACGAAGATATACCGGCGTTTAGTAACGAGTCCCTATCTGTTAGCAGCACACGCTAATTGCGCATGCGTCGCAGATAGGAACCTAATCACTCCTCCCCTGGTCGGGGTGCGACTAGCGTGGGAAGTGCTGCTATATGCTGCTTGAGCTGCGTGAAAGCTTCTTCTGCTTCCGTAGTCCAACGGAAGTCTCCCTTCTTCGCACACTTCTTGAGTGTTTTGAACAAGGGGAGTGACTTGTCTGCTGACTTGGATAGGAATCTGTTCAAACCGGCTAACTTCCCATTTAACGACTGGACTTCTTTCATCGTGCGCGGTGAAGGAAGTTGGATACCGCTTCTGTCTTGTCCTGGACACGTCTTGATGCCGCCCGTACCCCTTATCAATTATCCGAGGAACATCCTTCTGTAGCACCAAAAGTGCACATTTTTAGGATTTACTCATCATTGATTTGTCGCAGTGCTCTGAAAGTTTCTACAATGTCGCGCACCAACTCGTCTTCGGTGTGGCTCTTTATAACAAGGTCATCGACATAGACTTCCAGGTTGCGGCCCACTTGTCCCTCGAACGCGTTATCTACCAGTCGCTGGTAGGTGGCACCCGCATTCTTTAGGCCAAAAGGCATCTTTGTATAGCAATAGACACCTTGACTTGTGTGAAAGGCTGTCTTTTCCTCGTCATCTTTGGCCTTGGATTTGGTGATACCCCTTGTATGCGTCTAAGAAACACTTGAAGGGGTAGCCGCATAAGGATTCCACTTTCCAATCTATCTCGGGTAGTGGATAGCAGTCTTGTGGACATGCTTTGTTGAGGTCGGTGAAGTCCACGCACATCCGCCAGCTACCATCGCTCTTTTTGACCATAACTGGGTTGGAGAGCCAGTCATGGTAATAGACTTCTCGCATGATACCTGCCTCCACAAGTTTATGTACCTCCTCCAGAATTGCCTTAGTGCGCTCTGGGAGCTTGCCCGCGTTTTTTTCTGCCTCACTGGGGAATACCCGGTCGATTTTCAACTTTTTCAGTGATCGATCGTGCACACCATTGTGTGTTTTGGTTCCCATGCAAAGATATCGAGGTTTCGTTGCAAGAGTGCACACACGGCCGCCCTACCCGTATCAGACAGCGACCCCCCGATCGACACCTCTTGCTCCGGGTAGTCGGGATGAATCGCGACCTTCAAGTTTGTCACTTTGGTTGCGTGCTGCCCTTTAGCCGACGTATTACGTCACCTGTGACTTGTTGCAATCTTTAGGAGGTGCGGCCGTGTTTAGATGGTGACGAATTCCGCCTTCGACGGGGAATTTTATGCATCCCGTGGTCCGTGATGGACCGCGCGATCGCTGAGATCCTGGTCCTTCTCGATAATGCCATTGATGGGAGGTGATCTGATCACCATAAAATTCATCCAGGCTATTGTGGAGTGCTCCTTATTGCCAACCATACCGGTAATCGTAGTTGCCCCATGGGCCATATCTTTCTCCCGTGAAGCCAGTCAACGACGTCGTGGCGGGTTTTTAACTACTTTTTTACTTCAGGCGCAGTCTTTGGAAGCAATGTTCGTACAGTATGTCCGCAGATGCTCCTCCATCGATGTACATGCGGTGGATGTCATGACCCGCTGCATTTATCTCAATGGTAAGTGGCTCCACCACTACGTTGTCCGTAGTCAAAGTGGGGAAGGAGATGGTACCTCCCTGCGAAAATTTTTGACTGACTTTTTGCTTAGTTTCCGCTGCCATTGTTGCACATAAGAATTGTGTCATGCCTTGTCTCTAGGTGCGTCATTTTTAGCCTCCGCCCCTTTGATTTATCTTTCCTTCCTTGATGGACTTCACCAGGTTGATCCAATCTGCCCACCTTGACCAATTTGTCATTTTAACTGGCTCAGTTGGACACATTCATTGGTAGTATGACCCTTTCTGCTATAGAAACTCGCAGTATCCATTCCCCGCGCGATTGCTCTCCGGAGTGCGCATTGGAGGTGGTTTTGGGAAGTTTGAGCCTTCTGTTGCGAGTATCTCCTTTGGGGTCATTGTCAGTGGGGTGTACTTGTCGTTCCCCCGCCCACCCCTCTGACTGCGGTAGCTGTTGTTGCGACTGCTACTCTGGTCGTTGGATTGTCTCCTGGAGTGTTCCTGTGACCTGTTGTTTGAGTAGCCTTTCCTGCTGTCCGCGGCGGCGGCTTCCCCTTGAATGAAGGACCTTGTACGTTTCATCAATTCATCAAAGGTTTGGGGGACCCTGTCATTCAGCCTTTTGATAAGCTCTGGGTTATTTATTCCATTCATAAACCCTGAGATCTTGAGAATTTCGGGACACGCCTTGTCGTGTAAGCATTCGTCCTTATAGCGCTCATGTAGACGCTTTGGACTCCCCCCTATGGCGCTGTTTTACCCTGCAACTCAAAGGGTTCTTGGCACACGTTCTTCCTTTGAGTAAAATTCAAGCGGAATGCCCCCGCAACTCTTCAAACCATCAATGCTTCAGCGTGGTAGTTTGCTGAACCATTCCGCGCGTTTCCTACTAATGTGGAATTGAACATGTGGCACCACACGGGTTGTGGCCAGTTTTCAATGGTGGCCGCCGATTCGAAGATTTTTAGATGGTCATCAGGATCACCTGTCCCATCATAAGTTTTCACATTAGCGGGCATGCGCCTTCTCTTATCCTCCGAGAAATCACTAATGCGCCGCGCAAAGGCGTCGACCTTTTGGCGACGCGGGAAGAGACATGTCTTCGTCTTCACGGTATCTGTTCTTGGATTTCCAGTGTCCCGTTTCTGCGTCCTCGTTGTCCGAGGTGTCTTCTGAGGACACGCTTACTCGTCTGCGGCGCTTGCGCCGACTATCCTCGGAGTCCGAACTTGGAGGACTTTCACTCGAGGAGCGCCTTTGTCCAAGCCTGCTGTGAACATCGCGATTGCCCAGCCTATCGTGAACGCTGATGCGCCAGTCATTGTTTTCATGATCGCTGAAGTTCTGCAGGTTAGCTGTTTGAGTGCCCGAAACTTGTTTTCCGATTCTACCAAATACTGGAGGTCGACGGTTATCCTCTCTGCGCCTTTCCTTTCGGTGGCGCGGTGGAGATACTTCGTCCTCCGGACCAAAGTTAAGTCGGCCCCTGTAGGTTCTGCTTGATCTCCTTTTTTGTTTCCTCTTGCCCTAGAGGGCGACAGAAGTCTCGTATTTTTGAGTTACGAAACACTCGGCGCCAGTTCAGTCGCGACCCCCTTCCAGTGTAGGTTGTCATGCCCCTAACTCGGGCCCTTGATTTCGAATGGGTGGGGGTGGCGGCTCGGTGCTTATTCTTCCCTAGCGCCGTTTGAGGGGTGGTGAAAGCAACACGCCGTAGATCTTCCGTGCTTGTAATTGTGGCGGTTGGCTGGGTTGTCCCCAGGGATGGTCCCGTCGCAGGGAAGACCAGATCATGCGGCGCATTGGTGCTTCCAGAGGCCTGCTTAGAGACTTGCCTAGAGGCTTGGTCCGACTCTGCTTCTTGCCATGCGGAGTCCGCTGGGTAAATTTACCTGCTTGTCCATCTAGATTTTGGCAGGGTTCTTTAGTGTCTGGTCCCAACGGATGGCGCCATCTGTTGATACAAAAGTTGGGCGATCCTTGTTAGATCCGATTAAGGGCAATACGGAATCTATTTAGGTCTCCAGTTCCTTACCAATTTGAGTCTTGATGTTATGTGACCAGCGCACTAAGAAACAAAGCACCGTTAGCTTACCGTGGGATGTCCCCACGATAACCACCGCGTGAGAGTAAGTAATCGGTTTTAGGTTTTAGTAAGAAAGTTAGGGTTGTGAAGCATACCTTTGTGAGAGCTAGTCCCTTATATCTAACCCAAAACCCTAATGGGCTTCCGTCCCATTTAATAGGTGATAACCACGAGGCTCCACCGTTTATTTTAATAACTATGGACCCTCTCCTGATCATAACTCGGTCGTAACAGATGTGATAAATACCTGCGCGCGTGTGCGCCAGTTGGAACCTCATGGCCCTAATCCTTGTCGGATAGCCCATATGTTATGGGCCTTCCCCGAAGGCAGTATCGTTTGGGTACCTTAAGTCTATATTGGTGTCCGCTATGGCCCATCGTCATGGGTACATGTATAAATAGTATTCGCGGGTCCGGGTTCATGACCCGATGTAGACTATACGTCCATCAATAACAATCACCTATTCACCCGGGTTTAAACTATCAACATCATCGTACTCTGTCAAAGCCAGATACCTCACTCTGTGTTTATGACCCTTATATAAATTTTCTTTCAAGCAGATAGACTCACAAGAGCTGGGTAGAGACCCTTATATAAAGCTTAGCACGCAGCCAGTGACAAATCTTCCAGAATAATCTTTGAAAGAAAAGAAAATTCCGGTACGAAGAACCAAAGAGAACGATATCCCTTTCATGATTAGAAATAAAACCTAAAGATACTATATAGAAATCATGTCCACGAGTGTAAACCATTCACCTTCATTAGGTGGCCATAATGAAAGCCTAAATCAAGCTTTTAGTTTTACGCTTTTGTTCAGGTGTCCCTGAAAAATATAACTTGTCTCGTCATTCCTCGAGAACATATATCAGTTTCACGGTGGAAGAAGCGTTGTGGAGTTTTGAAAGTTTCTTCATCATCTTCAATGACTTCTCATGGTACTTAACTTTCTATGCCAGCTGAAATCAATTTCCTCCAATGCATTCCTATAAAACCCAACGGGAAGCCGCTGGTCATTTGCATTACATAAACCAGATCAATTATTAACCCTTTTGAAGCTGAAATGTATATTCAATAAGTTTTTGCACCCTTATAAAACATCTCTAAAAGACAACCTTATACGAAATAGAAGAAACATGTACCTAAACCAATATCACATAAATATAGCTTTTTCTCATTGGGTGTCCCGGGCTGACCAAGTAAAAAGTTTTCTGGCTTTACATCTCCATGAACAAAACTGATAAAAAGGGATTATTAGTCGTCAGTCACATAACCATGAATAATAGCAATTTACAGATAAGTGGGAATCTGTTCATGTTCCTTCACAAGCTTGAATTGAAAGAAGTTTTACACCTATTTGAGAGGTCTCAGTTATATTATATATATATAATTATATATTATATTTATATATATATATATATATATATCTTAATATATATATATATAATATATATATATACCTATATATATCTTGTCTTGATAAGATATGTATTACGTAAGAATGTATAAATTTATGTGCAATTCCAAATATCAACTACCGAAAGTTTTTTACAAATATGGATCACGGGATTAGCTAGCTATCTGGTTTTTTTTCTACATTGGCAAAATTTCATATAACATAAATTGATAATAGCTAAAGTAGAAATACTTACGACCAGATTCCACGAATCACCATCAGTTTCTCCCATCACATGATGTAGAAGAACATACTCGCCTAGTGTGTGGGCACTTGCCTGTGTCACAAATTTAAGGTAAATGCAAGCTGAATTTAGCAAACAACACATAATCACATTAACGATTATGCTTTCACAAATGTGTAATACGATACAGAAATGTTATTATAGAATGGTACTTACAATGGATCCTATCACTACATCTGTAGGAAGTGGGTCGACCAATACCTGATATTTTTACCAAACTTCTGAATTATGTCAGATTCATGAAAAACAAGTAGTTGTGCAAAACGGCAACACACCATAATTGTTCATACTTATATGTAAGAAAGGAAAGCACTATTGGTCATATATAGATGTGCACTAAAGGTCGTCAAAACCTGGACCATATGCCAAACGCAACGCCATGCATTTTGTGAGAATACAAATGCTATTGTCTTAACAAATCTGTTATACTATAAATACTTTGCAAGGATTATTTGATTTGACAGGAATAATAATAGCATGAAGGCAAGCATACGCTGCATATGGTGGCAAATGTGGGTATGCGCACAAACCTTCTTTTTTACATCAGAGTCATTCTTCCCTTATGATCTTCAGTAATTGGCTTTGTTGTCCCCTCCATCACCCATCCCTTTATGTTCTCCAAAACAGGTTCTTCAAAACACATGTGGATACTGCATTCCATCGCAAGTTCATAAATCATTTTAAAAAACATATAAACTAATTCAAAAAAAATTCATATATTTTGAAGGAATTGAGTTTTGGACAAAAACTTTACAGATTTCAACTTAAATAAAAATGTGTCATTGTCCTGTTAGAAAGGAATTAAGTTAATATTCCAAATGAATTATTAATTGCTTAAATAGATCTCAACACAAGATAATTCCAAATATTTATATCACACGATAGTAAGAAACCAAAAAGAGATGGAATATAGATTACTCTAATTAAGTTCCCCAGACGTCCTATGTTATTGGAAGCTCGGCCATTGTTTAAAGAGGCATGATTTGTGAGTGGCCGCTCAAAGATGATCAATGATCACTCATCTATAGCTCTGGTTTTATCTTCGAGGCCGACTTGGAAGCAACTCTCCACAATATGAAATTTCCATAATCATCTTCTTTACCATAGGACGCAAGGCTAGGAGCCATCACAATCTTGCATTTGCTTGATGTATCACACCCCATGTCAACACCAAAATAAGTTAAATGGTCTGATATATTGTTCGAGAGACTTGATCTGAAATATTCAGCAAGTAGTTTAGATATTAGTTTCTAGGATAAAATTTTCTTAGAAAAAGATATAATGAAGACAGTACGTACAGATGGTGCATTCGATCTACCTACTTTGAAATAGGTCATTCAGGTTTTATCTCTAATGCATAAAAACAAGTTGAATTCGAGTTTTTAAATGTATAAAAACGTTCCTAATTCAACTTTTTTTCAAAATAAAAAATTATACTATGATTGAAATAATAGAACTTCTGTAGTAATGAATATACATTCTAATAATGTTGTTCTAGATATAGAAAAAAGTTGCTCCGTGCCTGCTACAATAAGGGTCTTCATCAGAATCATCACATATCTTCTCAACCGGATAAAGCCCAATGTTGTAGAGCTACACCTGCGAATTCAAAGGCAAAATAGTTTGTATCATAAAGTTGAAGGTGACAAGACGAATAATATCACACATTTGAAAAACAAAAAAAACTCTAACTTGATAAAAAAATCGCCTCGATGCTACTTTTTTTCTTGATACATATGCACATACGAAAGTGTTGGTGGTTTGTCGAGGACATTAACAGAGTCTACTATAAAGTGGCAGTAAACTGTTACTCCGTCCACAAAAAAAGAGTACTATAAATCTTGAAGGAAACAAAGTGTTTTTAGGATAAAACTTCACTTGTTTAAATACAAACTAACAAAATGAATTTAAATCTTTATCTGGACTATTGTATGTGAAACTGATAGGTAACACAAAATAATCAAAGATGCATAGCATAAATATTTAAAAGGGATTTTGAGAAAAAACATATACCTTGAAACAAAACAAAGAAGATGAGAAACCTGCAAAAATAAAACATATTCTTTAGGGTTTCGTACATTTTTTTAATATGATTAAAAATGTTGTATTTTTTTTAATATGATGTAAGATATGTATGAATGAAAAGATATATGTAGATGATAATTATAGAGTTCTAAGTATGGAGATATATCTTATGTTTTTCATAAAAGATATATTCTAAAAGATATATTTTAGAAGTTATAATATATCTTTAAGTTATATAAATGTAGTATGATACCTAAATTGAAAGTGATAATATATGAATAATGTTTTGCAAAGTAAAATACAAATTACCTCTTGGCTCAGTTGGTAATCATTGTTGCATTTAAACCATAGGTCATGAGTTTAAACCTTGCCAATGCCAATATTTTTAGAAAAATTTTGAAATTTAATGCAAAAATAATTATGAATCCGAAAATTAATATAAATTCGAAAATTAAATGCAAAAATAATTATAAATTCAAAAATTATTTAAAATTATTGTCTTATATGTGTCATGTCATTGTTGTTTGCGCCATGTCATTGTTGTTTGCGCCATGTCATAGTTGAGGTGGCGTTGAGTCACTATTTCATATTAATCCAGTCATAGTTAGCCCCATATATAAGTTATAGATATGCGAAACTTGATAAAATCCATTGGCGATATTATTTTTTAAAGATATACAGATCAGATTTATTTTAGCATCCTGTTGATTTATTTTTTGTGTTTTTTTTGTAGTTGTTGGTTATGTTTGAAGATGTGGAGATAGAGGAACAAATTTAAAAATGAATTAGTAAAGATGTGCAACTAACAATTTTTAAATCTTTGTGATAGATTTTTTTTATAAGAATTGAAATTTAATTTTCTAAATCTTTATACTCAACTATTAGAATAGATGTTAAATAATACAAGAAATCATTTGTTTTCGGATTCAGTGGTTCATATAAATGTACAGGAAGAAAAATGAGCGTTGTTAACTTATGCTGATGTTGGCATGAATAGAGAAAAAGAATTGATCGATGTGCTCAAAAGATCTTGGTTTTGAAATTAAAAAAGATTGATGAATGTGCATGATTTACCCTTTTATGTACGGTGCATGTCAGTCATGTCCCTTTAAGAAAAAGAATATAAGTGAATTGAAAAAGTTAGTTTGAGTTGCTAACGTTGAAATATATAATTACACTGGTACCCACCACCGCATTGTGCGGGTACCCGGCTAATATCTATTAATAACTATTGTCTAAGTCTAGATATTTTCTTGCCTAATCTCCTAAATACCATAAGTGTATATTTTCTAACATACATACTTTTAAGTATATTCATCGGGTCTAAATCACCGACCATCACGCAACCCATAACATTAAAGGTGATCGTACAATACACATTTCGACTCCTATGCATCAAGCCTAATCATACATTTAAAAACACATTTCTATAACGGACAATATACTGGATTAGGTCGAGTCTGGATGTCGTTGCACACAATTGTTTGATCGTATCCTTAGCTACTTATCACTTTGCATAAATATGAGTTCTCGTAGCCTTACTTTTTAAACTCTTTTCCGTTGGGGGGAATTGATACTTAAAACTTATTTGAACTGCTTTCGATACTGTGCAAAATCTTTTTTTTTGGACAATGCTATGTGCCTATGTATGCTTAGGTGAATGCTATGTGAATACTATGTGAATGCTATGCGAATACTATGAGATCCATTTAAGCGAAGTTTCAATGTGAACTTTTGCCCCACACTATTTAGCCGTCTATGTAGCTCCAGCTGGTAGGCGATAGGTCCGGAGGACTATAAGCGCACGAGGATTCTATTTTTCTGATTGAATTGGTTTGGGATACCCTGGTATGAGATGTTGATGTGTTGATCATTTAAATACTAATGTATGCATTTTATATTGCTTTCATATTGCACAATTGTCCACTACTTAAATTCATGCATAGCAACTGGGTTTACTCCTAAACCTACGAGCTCACCAACGTAATACTGACTTTTTTGAGTATAATTTTCAGGTGAAGTGAATGCCCGTTAAGCTCGAGATAGAATGCCTTAGTGACCTAAGCTACCCCTTGAAGGATCATTGTTGAAGGATTGCATTTGAGACTGTTTTCGTATGGATGTTCCCAGATTTCTTTAGACTTGGTTTTGCCCTATGTTGGGAGTTTGTTTGTAATAAATTTGAAACTATGTGATGTGTTCATTGACTATTTTGACACAAGTTATTATTACTTGTTGTCGGAGGATGTTATGACACTTATGATATGTATTTTTAGATTTCTCTATATTATATCATGTGTTATGACGATTCATTCTTCGTCACGCCTCGTGTTTCCGCCATTGTCGGGGTGTGACAGTAAGAAAAGTATTATGACTTTATTGAATATTCATATTCATATTGAAGGAGTGCATTCAACATAATTGACGAGAACTTTTTCCAGTTTATTTATGGAATGTATTTGAATGCCTTAAAACAGACACAATGAAAAAGTTGTAACTTATAGTTTTGTTGGAAAAAGCCTTTTTACACACATACACACACGATGAAAAGATCAAAACTTACAGTAATGTGTTTTCTATTTTTGGAATGACTTAATTCACTTGAATATTTCTTACACTATTTTCTGAAGTAATGACCGTGAATTACATAATGGCAGGAGATGTTAAAAATCTTTTAAATTTGAAGTTCAAAATCTTTTAAATTTGATGATGTCTTAGGTGTAATCAACGTTTCATATGTTACGACATATCTTAACTGTTTGAATCGACATTTATGTCGTTACGTAAGTTTTAGTCGAAGTATTCGTACCAATTTTGCTTTTGTTTATGATCATGTCTCTTTCACGTTTTATTTATATCTCTACTACTTTATAAAGCATTTAGCCAATTTCTAAAATTATAAGTACTTAAAATTTTAAGTACAAAAGATTACTATAAAAAGAAGTCTTAAGTAGTGCAAATCCTTATGCACGTTGTACAATCTTTTTATGCAACCAATAAAATTCTGCCAAACAATATAACACCCTGTTAAAAGCTATTAAAAAGGCTGTTACATTCCAAGTTACAAAACATAATGTATAATCTTTTTATGCAAGCAATAAAATTCCGCCAAACAATATAACACCCTCTTTAAAACCATTAAAAATGCTGTTACATTTTATCACTATAAATATTACTACAATCTATTTCACACACCACACAAACAAAGATACAACAAAAAAACTCACTATTCTCTCATCTCATAAAAACTATCATCCACCGCCCCCACCTCATCACGCCGACCCTACCACCGGACGTCACTACCACGTCGAACGTCACCACCACGCCGGACGCCACCAGCCGCTGTTTGCCGCCGAACGCCACCAGTCGTTGTTTGCCGGCGGCTTCCACCGCTGTCTTTGTCGATCTCTCGCCGGAATGACCGACTGCCACCTGCTCTCCCTTACTTTAGCTTGATCATCATTTGCTGCCAACCGCTGCTACTTTATCAACATGATGCACATGACTGTATCTCTTTCTCTTTTTTTTCAATGGCTCGATGTTCTTTGGTGAGTTTTTCTCCACTTTTTCATCTTTTCCTTTTTGATCTATAAAACCAAAGTAACATCCCTCCAACCTTAAGACTTGTAACAGTTGAAAAAAAAGTAACAGCTATCCAATATTGATATAATCATGCATTAATAATGCAAAATCTTACCATATCCTTAACAAAATGCCACTATAAAAACACGTCACACGTAATAGGTACAATCTATACTACTTTATAAAGCATTTAGCCCATCTATTTTTAGAAATCTTAAAAAATTAAGTAAAAAATATTACTTTATTAGGAAAGATGTAAAACCATTAGAAAATGTATATCATATACATTTAAAAGCCTTTAAAATCCTTTAATAGCCAAAACATGTAACACCCCAAAACATGTAACAACCAATTGAATGGTAAACCTGTAACGACCCATATACGTTTTTTAATTCAGTCAACTTGTAACTGCTAACATTGATATTGTCATCAATTCAGTCAAATTGTAAATGCTGCATTCATGTGGTCCATTTGTAACGGTCCATTAATCATCATTTAAGTGTAAACCACAAACTCAAATACGAGTATAAAAACCTAACACACTAACAAAATTCATTACACCATTTTCATCACTCTATTTTATCTCTCTTAAAAATACAAACACATTTCTCTTTCTTTATAAAGTATTTAGCCCGTCTATTTTTAAAAGTCTTAAAAAATTAAGTAAAAAATATTACTTTATTGAGAAAGATATAAAACCATTAGAAAATATTCATCATACACATTTAAAAGCCTTTAAAATCCTTTAATAGCCAAAACTTGTACCCCAAAACATATAACAACCAATTAAATGGTAAAGTTGTAATGACCCATATACGTTTTTTAAAACAGTCAACTTGTAACTGTTAACATTGATATTGTCATCAATTCAGTCAAATTGTAACTGCTGCATTCATGTGGTCCATTTGTAACGGTCCATTAAACATCATTTAAGTGTAAACCACAAACTCAAATACGAGTATAAAAACCTAACACACTAACAAAATTCATTACACCATTTTCATCTCTCTATTTTATCTCTCTTAAAAACACAAACACCTTTCTCTTTCTTTCTTCAAACCACCAAATTTCGCCGTTTCACATATCAGATTTTGCCACCACTACCGTTTAGTTCTGTCGCCACCTTTGCCAACATCATGTGTTGTCAACCGCTACCGCCGTCATTGTCGATCATGGCTTTGGAGGAATATGGGTACCAAAGCAGAAGAGGAATACGGGTACCAAAGAAATGGATGTCTTCTTATTCCAGTGACGTTATTTTTTTTTTTTTAAAGTGACGAAGGTTTTGGAGATGAATGAAGAGGGTTTAAGATGTTTGATTTGGATGATTTTGTTAAAATGTTTGATGACATCATGGTTAATTGTTGCAAGGATGATTTCAAGAAATTCAGGCTTACATCGTGATGTCAAAATGCTAAGGTTTGATGGATTTGGATTTTTTTTTTAGGGATAGAGTCTTATGAATTAATGATTGATCTGCAAAGCATTCGTGATCCTGAATCTATTAACTTTTGATGAAGTGGCTGAGATTTTTAGTTAGTTTTTTTCATCATGTTATGTTAGTGATTTGGTGATTGTAGTTTTGAATTGATGATCGATGATGATGATGATGATAACCCGTTTGGGGTTTTATTTTGTCGAATTGTTAGAATTTTAATATTTGATTTGTGATTATTGGGGTGTTTGAAATTGTTCAATTTACTTAACTACTACTTACGTTCTACAATAATTTTCTTTTTTTTCTTTTTATTATGTAGTGATTGTTCACTGTTAAAAATAATTATTGAATTTGTCCAAGTTTATCATTTTCAAATCTTAAAAAAAGAATAAGCAATATCATTAAAAACGTGTAACCGCTTAAACCATCATTGTAACGGCCTCCAATAATTATTAAAAACGTGTAACCGCTTAAAATCATTACTATCAATAATGATTATTAAAAATTTATAACCGCATCCATAATATAAATCCACACAAACCATTTCATATCTCCTACACACAGATGTTTTTTGTTACAGCAAAAATAGTCTCTCAATATACCCTCGCTTTCACTCCTCAACTCTTACTGGTACTTCTGCAGATATTCTTTATTTTTTCGTTAGAAAAACGCTTAGCCGGATAACATTTGCTCGACGCAAAATATAGTCACAGGGTACCCGCCGCCGCATTGCGCGGGTACCCGGCTAGTGTTCTTTGATACATGTTAAGATTTTTTTTGAGTCGACTTATCGTATGTTACAGCCATTTGCAATTACATTTTGATATTTTCACGTTCTAATTTTCACCTTACACGAAAAACTTACGACAATCTCGTATATCGTTAATTATCGGCCGCTAGGAATTTCAGCCGTTATGCGCGGGTACTCGTCTAGTTCATATAATTAATGGCACATTAACCGGCCATTACTTCAGTCAAGTAACAAAACATCATATATATAATTGCATATTACATCTAAAAATAATAATGAACTATACCAACTCAGAGCACTAACTTTCAATTTCTAAAGCTTAAGGGGATGTTTAGCCTTAAAAACTTTAGTCCATACATTATTCTAAGCTATAATTAAAAGTGTAGAAGAGTAATATTGTAGTCCGCATACCGCAACCAATATGGGTCGATTTTGTTCTATTTTGAACTCCAATAGGTGTAAGTTCAAAAACCAACTAATAATGAAAGGGTTCAAGTGGGTAAAAATAATCCAAGCGCTTTAAAATGCCTACCATTTCTTGATCACTTTTGATCATGAAGATTATATTATTACTATTATTTAAATATTGTTGAGAAATCAAATTCACACATAGTACAAACACTCTAGTTATCATAGCCACGTGTGTTTTGAAGTAAAAAAGTTAAACTCAACAGACAAACCTTGAACTCACAATGCCTTGACATTAAAATGTCAACTAAGTAGATCTTTTGTATGCAAAAGTCAATATTATCTGGTAACCTGTCACTACAAAACATTAGTTAAAGTCTCCACGTTTAAAAGGCAAAATATTCACGGTTAAAAATATAAAAAACTATAAAGTCCACACTTGCTTATACGCGGCAATAATAGGTGTGACAAATTTTTCTACAAATATAAGTGTAGAAATATTATCTAAATGTCCATAGTTAAAAGTGTTGAAAGATTTTTTGAATGTCCACATCTAAAAGTGTGGCAAAATTGAAAAAAAAATATCTACAATTAAAAGTGTGAAAACATTGTTAAATATTCACACTTATAAGTGTAGAAAATTGTCAAAATCTTATGCTCATGTGTGGATATACACAATTTTTTAGTTGGTCTGATGCACTAAAAAGAAATTACATAAAAATATCTAATTTTATGGCTGATTTGATGCACAGAAACAAGTATACACAATCAAATGCTATTTATTAATCAAACATTTAACATGCACCACAAACCAGTATAGACTTTTTTTGGTAATGTAAAAGCTAATAAACCACGGCGGCGTTAATCTAAACAGTAACGAACCACGGCGGTGATGATCAGAACAGTATTGAACCACGGCGGCGTTGATCGGAACAGTAATGAACCACGGCAGCGATGATCAGAAAAGTAATAAACCACGGCGGCGTTAATCGGAACAATAACGAACAACGGCGGTGATGATCGGAACAGTTTTGAAACACGACGGAGTCGATTATAACGGCGATTAAATGATCGGAAAAGTATTTTTTAGTTTAGTGTGTGAAAGTTAAAGTGTGATTGTGACGATTATTTTTAGAGTGTGTATTGAAGTGATTATTTTTAGAGTCACACTGATAAGTAAACAGCTACTCCCTCCGTCCTACATTAAGTGTCCACTTGACTTTTTCAAAGTCTTTTTTCTTCAACTTTGACCTTAATGATTTCTTCTTATGTTATATAATACTTGATGCAAGATATATGAATGGATAGAGTTTTGAATATATTTTTCGTTGGTATAATTTTCGTTCAATATTATATAACACAAACAAAAATATTTATGGTCAAAGTTGATGAAAAAAGACTTAAAAGATTCCATTGTGGACACTTAATATGGGACGGAGGGAGTATTAATTATATCAAAAATAATAAGGTACAATATTCTGTATTTTTTTATAGCTTTTGTTTATCACATTTACAAACGTGCCATTTTTATGCAGTTATTTCTACATTTAAAAGTGTAGCAATTTTTGTTATTTGTTGTTTTTATAAAAAATTGTTTTACTTCATTTATAAGTGTAGCATTTTTGTAATTGTTTACATTTATATGTGAGGATTTTTTTTTTTTAACATTTGTGACACATTTAAATGTGGCAAAATTATAATTTATATAAAAAATTCCACGGTTGCTTATACCGTGGAGAAATAATCGTGGGGAATTCCACTTTTTGTTGTAGCGTATACATGTTTTAAAGTTCATTTGTGGTTCTGAATGTATGTATTATCTTAAATGTTTTATTATATTAAAAGGAAGGAAAATATGGAAAGAGGGTGTATCTGCAGACGTACGTGCATACGAGTCAGACTGATCAATATTGCAGGATGAAACAGGAGTCCCATTACAACCTGAAACACCTAGAATGAAGTCAAGAGCTCGAACGAATACTATGATATTACCATCAATCAGTGCACCAGAACATAACATTCTTAAACTCCTTGAAGAGTCTGGGATGTAAGTACGTTATTGCCAAGATTTCTTCAAATTTGTAAACCTTTTCCTTACATTTTTAATCATTTTTTTTTTCAACGTTATATTTGCATAAAATAAATATGCAAATGCAGGAAGAAACAGGAGCCATGTCAAATGCACACAAGGGTAGACATGTCAAATTTAGGAAGAAACAGGAGCCTGACTTCAACCCGAAACGCCTAGAATGAAGTCAAGACCTTGGTAGATTTTCAAATTTGTAAACCCGTTGCTCTATTTAGATTTCCAACCTTTTCCTACATTTTTTTTCAATGTTATATTTACATAAATCAATCTGAAAATATGAGCACAAACACGAGGTAATGTATGTACAGACTATAAAGATATTAACTGCTCAATGGTTTGATTAGCTGTTTATAGATGTAATATGTCTGATCCTTTGAGTTTGAAGATGTAAATTAAATGATACTCACTCCGTCCCATTTTTATTGTCCACATTTCCATTTTGAGATGTCCCAATTTAATTGTCCACTACTAAAAATAAATAGGGAAGTTTGATCAAGTTTACTATATTACCCTTATTTGAAATTATTATTATAAACTGTAAAGAAGACTTTAATTAATTAGCTAAGGGTAAAACAGTCATTCTGTCAAAAAGTAAGAAAGAAAAAACAGTAATAAATGCACTTTTCTTAAACTGTGTGTTTTTTGTCGGGGGACAATAATTTTGGGACGGAGGGAGTAATTGTATACCATCTATGTGACTTATTACATTGATCCAAAATAGTGGCACCTCGATGTAATTGTTCCACAGAACCTCATATCAATACTTATCACAGGAAGAAGATAAATGACTACTCCAAATCTGCAATGAGATATTTTGATAGAAAAATAGTTGCTACGAGCAACTAAAGCACAAGATGTTGATATATTCATGTTCAAAATAAATTCTAAGCATAATTTAAATGCTTTCAGCAACCTGTAAAGAAAATTACACATTTTGCTAAGCTTTGTACAACAACATCTTCTTGTAGTTCAACACAATTTATTTCATCTCGATGTTGAAGTTATTGTTGACTGACTTGGTGGTGTCACTGTGTATGTTCACCAAAAGTCTCATAATCAAGAAGAGAGTCGAAGATGTCCAATTAGGCATGGAAATTACCAGAAAAGCATGCAACATCACCAATCCACAAAAAGGACTTTCCTATAATTTCTGCTAAAGAACTGTACACACCATCATTTGAACCACCAGGAGTTGTCTATGAAGACTTAAGCTATCGAAAGAGATTGATGCGAGCTGATGAGCTCTACAAGTTCTCAGATGGAACGCTCAAGAAAGTTCGTGACACTCTTCACCACAGGCTACACAACTTTCGACTAGGGTACAACAAAGACATGCCGAGAAGAAAGTGGAAAACCACAGATTAGAAATGGTCAGGCATTATGGTGGATCTGATTAATAAGCAGATGCTAGAAAGGAGGATCCTTAGGAACTTGGAAAGATTGGTTGGTGCAAGGGAACTTGAGATGGACTACAGGCTGATGCAGAGGACAGTATGATTCTATCATACTTATTCTTCATTTCATATCAGGTCCAATCTCATTATCTATCTTGTGAATATGTAATATATGTAGTGTAGACTTGTAAAGTAGGCAAATATATAGTGTGTGTGAGTATAAATTTTCCAGAATTTATTAGTAAATTCAAAATCTTTCAAATTAATGTGCTCAACACTATATATACAATAACCTCATAAATTATGGGGGAGCATTAAAAATGTTCCAAATAAGGCTTGCTAATAATCAAAACATTTTCTCTCCCCAAAATAGTTTTCAAACATATTTGAATCAATTGATATCCAAAATATCAAGAGATTTGACATTTTTGATAAGGGGAGAAAATGTGATTAAAATATACAACTTGTAATATGTGATCAGTAAAGATCAAGTGCAGCTTCTTCCTCGTATGTGCAAAACACTTTTGAATATGAATGCACATATGTAGGGGGCAATTTAGAGAACAACACACAAGTACAAAAAAGTTTGATTTTATTCATCATACCTTGGGTGAGTTTTTCAAATGGTTTTAAAGGAAATGTGAACAATACCACACACACACACCGATGTACGTAAATTTTATTGGCGAGTTTAGAGGAGTGATTAAGTTAGTATTCATTCCCATGATACAGCCAGAACCAGAAGGATCTACCTAGGGATATTCCATTAGATAGAATAGAAGTCCATAGGTATGATACAAAAAAGGAGTAAAAGTAAGAAAGCGGATAATGCAAACTAAGACAGAGCTAACACTAGAACAAACCCAACAAGGTGTTAGTGATGAAGTCTTGGTAAGCATTAAAGGGGCTGAAGAATGAAAAAGAAATGTAAGGATAAAGGGTGTAAAGAAAGAAGCCCTCCATACACTTAGGCAGAAACCAGGTCAATACATATGCTATCAAAAATACTAAGCTGTTGTTTGGTATTGAAGATAGACATCATGGACCCAGTGATGCAATGAACAACCCTCCTTAGCCACTAAAGGTCTCTTAAAATACTCTTGTTTAATTTCTCACGGAGATTAAACACATTTTTATCAATTTTTACTCCAAGTTAGTTGGTATTGAAAAGGTGGCAGTCTGCTTTAGCCTCCAATTACTAAAACCAAAATGCACTATCGAGTCTAGAGCCAATAAGAGATCATCAATACATCTTATTAGGACACTGCTCTAATATATTTGTTATTCATACACTGTGAAAACAAGTAATATCTTAAAAGTCCTACGCTTTATCCCTGTGATATTGCCAATAGATCAAAGTGATACTTAAGTATTCACAGAGACGATAAAAATCCTTCTAGAGCCAACATCAAACAAGCTCTGTGGTAGGTGACTTGTGAGATCCTACATGGATCAAACTTGTAACACTAGATATCGATTCGGTCCAGCTTATGAATTGATGGTTGATAGATTTTTGAATAAGCAAAACTCTTGATGTGTTACAAAACACTTTATTATTGACACATCGATTGATTTTCAAACCGATTTTGTTAGATCTCTAAGAACTTTATTGTTTTGAGGGCTGATCCTATGTCCATGGGAAGCCTCACAAGGGTATCTAGACATAGGAAAGCTGAATACGAATTGATGACTCAATCAAGAAGATAGTAACTTTCCGATTCACTAATTTTTGGTGTTCATCATGAACCCTAGACTCAAATTGAAATAAAATAGATGAAATGATTTACAATTGATGATCTTTGTGATATTAGGATTGATTATTAGTGTTGATTTGATCTTCAATTGATGTTTAGATGGTTGCAACCATATTCGACAAAGTGACAAAGACACTTTCATCCATATTTGTTGATTATCACTAACCTAAACCTACAGGTATTCGCGATGGTGGCAGCAGCTAGTCCAAGACAAGTCAGATTCAAAGCCACATGCTCATACTCGACCAACATATGTAAAGACATTATAAAAGCTCAAGTACATGTTTTAAAAGACTTCTGCTACTCTGATACTCCATGTCTTCCTTGAAGTCACAAAGTATTATAGTTAAAGAATTTTCAAGAAAGATAGTTAAACAAGCTTTCAAGATAAAGATAGATATGAGCATGTTGGTCCGAAGGTCACAAGATCACAAGAGGGAAAAAGATTACAAGATGATGAAAAGAGATGATGTATGGCTGATGATCTTAAGAAACTCATGATCACGGGCAAGTCAAGCTAAAGGAACAAGCTCAAGCCTAAAGTCAAAAGATCACTATACATTTCACAAGATAAAGACAAAGATTAGACTACGAGCAAGATGGCTAAGCTTAAGTTTTTTGTAAAATGAAGTGACCTCCCTTAGGGGGAGATTGTTAAGATTACAAAAAAGTCTCGATCACTCCTAAAATGTAGTTCGTAGCTCGTAGTTAAGTGTTTAGTTAAACATTATGTAAAAGTAAGCTAACCGTGCCAAGCCCATGGCACTAAAGGCCCATGGCCGGCTAATGTAATACTATAAAAGCCCTTTCCATCTCGTGGAGAAGGTGTTGGTTCACTCACAAATAAACATATTTATTTCTCTTTTTGGTTTGTTCTAATTACTCTCTCTCTCTCTCTCTCTCTCTTTAGATTTCTTTCTTTATTATT
>BQNB010076058.1:0-31269 GCA_026074375.1 Tanacetum coccineum | reverse complement strand
TCCTTCTAAGGCGATTATTTTTGATGATGTTGTGTCGTATTCTTTTTATTGGAGTCGGTTTAGATGTAATGTGTCGTTTAGCTGGGTTGATTGGCTAAAAAAATCCTCATCTTGTAACTTTGTAATTCTTCTAGCTTCTTGCTAGTTTTTTAATAAAGTGCTGTTAAAAAAAAGTTAGTCAAGAATCTTTAAGTATTCGTCTTTAGGAAGGATGACATTTGGAGGTCATCTAAACTATTTCAACAAACTTCTAAAAAAGCTTCTTATTCCTAGGGCACTTAGGACGTCGACAGGAGGGAGTCTAGACCCAAATGCAGATTTTAAGTGTCTTAAGCAAAATTCCAGCTTGGAAAGTCCTTCAAAACCTCTAATTTGCTAACTTTTATATGCAAATTGATATTATAAGAGCATCAACAATGTACTACTTTACTAAAATCTTTTCACTATTTTAAAAATATTTGAAAGACTTTTTACCATTGCAATTAATAGCTTTTCTAAAAGCTTTTTAAAATGACTTATAATTTAACAAGCGATTGAGGCTTTGTATTATATTCATATTTTAATCGAATTATACCGATTTACTCCTCTTGCTATGTCACTTGATTTTCCCAAAAAGCTTTTGTAAAAATATTTTACCATTGAAGAAGATTCATAGTAAAAGCTTTTTGATATGTAAAAATTAATAAAAAGTCAAAGGTGTAATTACAAAAAGCTATTGGTAGTTTTGAGCATTGTGAATGCTTTAAGTTATACTATATATAAAACATTTGGGACATTCTATTTATAGAAAGCTTAAAATTTTCAACACACTTGCTAATTGTGGAATTGTATAAGATTAAAAAAACATCCATTAGCGGGAATCGAACCCGGGTCTCCTGGGTGAAAGCACAATATCCAACCTGACTACAATGGACTTTTGTTCACTTATTGCACAACCAAATGCATATACAACATTTGCATATGAATTTCAGAAAGCAAAACTCATATTAAAAATAATTCGCCTCCGAAACATTCACTTTCGAACCCGTTGGTTTGCGCGAATACCATGCTAGTATTTTAAATATGAAAATAACCTTTAATATGTCATGATTAACGGTAAAATTATACAAACAATGCCACTAAAACACTAACAAATTCTGTGGCATAATGTTATCGCACTTTGACTACATTAATGCATGTTTGATGTTTACATTATCATAGTAGCATAGTTAGGTTAGTGATTAAGGAATCTGATATATACATGTGATATTATCTCTAAGACTACCCACATCAGTTATTGGAAAAAATCTTTCCTCATTGTACACATTAGCGCTACATCAACCTTTCTCTCTCTACTCTTCCACCTTCCCATCCTATCACTTTCACCCACATCAATGAAAAAATCCTCACCGATCAAACCAATTTTTTAATTAAAAACTTTTATTATTCATAAATAAAAACGTTACATAGATAATTAAAATCGTAAACGTATGAGTTCACGACTACATGGCCAACCTTATTTTTACGACATCACATGACAATGGTTGGCCATTTACATTGCTCTGTAGTTCCTAATGAATTCTTCCTTCTTAGGCATGATGCGAAGCAACTCGTTCCTTGCCGCCATCATCTTCATGGCGTTTCGCATGTCGGCTCCTGTGAGCCTTTTAAGAATTTCTCGACGTGGTCGACAAGGTGATTATCAGGTTGCGAACCCAACCTGATTATTTCACGCCTACGTAGTCGAATTCGGTCTAAAAAGCGACAAAACAAGTTCATCATTTCCTCCTCTAGTGCGGCTTCCACATCAAATTCTTCGCAAAATTTTATAAGGATTTGTAGTCTCACGTCACTTGGTTCAGTAGCCGTAGTTTTTGAAATGGCAGCGGGGATAGTTTTTGAAATGAAGTTGAGTTTAAAATAAATGAGGGTAACGGGTATTTATATGGGGAAAAGTATCCGTTGAGATATGTATCCGCTGCATAGATGTACACGTATGAAATCAAACAAACTAAATTTTTATCATTATAAATAAAATACAAATTACAATACGCAATTTAAATAACAAATAGTCTTACTTGTTTTTTACATGCATCCAGACAAATTTATTATTGATTTGATCTTGTATTTTGCCGTCTTTCTAAACAAAACAATACACATCTCTTAATCTTTATCAGATTCTTCTTTTAAAAAAGTGCCAGTGAAAACGCGTTTCTCTTGCGGAATGTAATTGCATTCCTCGTATGCTTTTCTTAGATCATGTTTAGCCATGCTTGCATTTTCAAATTGCACGGCTAAGTTCATAATCACTTGCTGACGAACGTTATCCTCCTCAATTTGTTTCTGAACCATAGCTGTGATTTTATCGACGGTATGTGAAAAAGAACAAGCCATTAAGATTTTTGGTAAAGGGTAAGAAGTTGTCGGGAAAGTTTATATATATATATATATATATATATATATATATATATATATACTATATATATATATATATTATATAATATAATATATAAATATATATATATATATAGTATATCTATATATATATATGTATATATATATATAAATATATACTAATATATACTAATGTTACATATATATATATATAAATAACTATATATCATATAAATATATTATAGAATATATATATATATATATATATATATATATATATATATACTAATGTTACATTCTATGAGGGTCCCACATTTACACAATGCTCTCATGAGCACATATTTAGAAGCATTTAATAGTTTAAATATTTTTCTCGAAAATTTTAAAGTCTTAAATATTCTTTTTGAAATTGTAAATTTATAATTAAAAAAAAATATTTAGGGTATTCAATGCTTTATTACAAGATTCAAGAAAAATATTTAAAGTATTCAGGGTATTAAATGTTTTTAAACGTGTGCCCCTAGGACACGAGTTTGAAAAAACCTTCAAATAAAAAGGGAGATCTCAACGAGAGATGCATCTACTTTTGTAAGTATATCTGAAATGTTTGATTTTGATATTTTACCATTCTTTCGAATTTAGTTTTATTTTTTCTTTGATCCTAACTCATCACACATATGCATATATGGATCATAATTAAACTTGTAAGCATTATGGTATGTAACCAAAAATAATGTCAAGAGCTTTTATGAAGCTTTTATAGAGCTACAAGCTTTTTGTTGTAAAAATAAAGCTTCAAAGAAAAAAAAGTTCTGTTTGGTTAATGAAGCTTCAAGCTTTTATTTTAGTCTAATAGCTCTTAAATTAAAAGTTCATGCATGAAGCGTTTTATTCATTTTGAAGCTTTTAAATCTCAAGATTACTCATTTACCTGTAAATTTATGTAATTGATCGTTTTCATCATGTATGGGTTTTTAGTTTTATCAACCCAAATTAAAAAAAATCACACGAGAATATGCAACTTTGTGTTACTTTTGTGGAATACTGGTTAGCTAAAGAATTTTTTCTTAAAAAGATGTTTATTTAAATTCATGACATGTCACGAGAATATTTGTAGCCATGAATTATCACCAAAAATATTTCCGAGCGGACATGCAATAAAATGAAATATACGCGCAGCGATATTGCGATATCAATACGAAATGCACGACATTCCGATATCACTACGAAATGCACGACATAGATGATTATTACGAGCACGTTACTTTACAAGTATTTAAAATTAATATTACAGGGTCGATGATTGTTACAAGCGTGCTACTAGTATCTCAAAAGACTATGATTATTATTATTTTTATAACGAGTCAATTATTTTTCAAGTTTTACATTTGTTTATAATTATTGATTTGTACTTTTATGTCATTTTACACTTTGTAATTACAGTTAACAGCTATGTTACCAAACACTTTTACAAATAAAATAGATACAGTTTGCAGCTTTTGCTAACAGCTTACAATTTAAGCTTACAGTCTACAGTTTATAGCATACAGCTTAAAGCTAACAACTTACAGTTTACAGCTTACAGTCTACAGTTTATAGCATACAGCTTAAAGTTGGTTTTGCCAAACATACCCATACTTTATATACTACATTTAATGAAGAAGCATTTTTGTCTATTGAATGACTTATTTTAAAAAAAATACAAATTAATGAGGCATTCAGACCCGTGCAATGCACACGGGTTGTGTCTAATTCTTGATTGCATAATGTCTCTGTGAAATGTTGATTATGTTTAGATAAAGTGTGCTAGTTTATATAGCACATACGCAAAAGAAGACATTGAAAAAGTATACATTACCCTATGAATATAAAGTTGTATACATAAGTATTTTATTATAACCACAGAAGTGAACTAACTAAGGCAACAAATGAGGCTGCAAGAATTCTAATTGATGCTTCTTGCTAATAAGATAAGATCACATGGTGCTATTGATATTGATATAATAATGATGATAACTAATAAACATCATAGTATAACTACGGAGATATTATATAATTTGATATCTCAACTTAAAGAAAAAAGATATCCTCTTTGTATGATTTTTCATTTTCTTGATACAGAAAAGTGAGAATCAAACTTAAAATATAACCAAATGTATTCAAGTGTATGGAATATACCAAGGCATTACATACAGGCACATAATTCTTTATAACTAATCAAATTTAATAAGTGGATACCCACGCGATACATGCATTAAGCTAAGGAATTTACATCTTTAAGTGAATCGGACCACAGTCGAAAACAATATTATGAATAAACCTGAATTCTTACCTATGTTGAAAAGATGTTTATAAAGCGAGTGATACTACTAAGATTCAAATCCCTCGATCGAGTATAGACCCAGTCAATATATTAGCTAGTGAGGGTTTCAGTCAAATCCAATGCCACCTGCAATCACAAAAAACACATAATTACTTACAATTTAACATTATGCATCAACAGATAAAACATGGATCATTGATGTACACGTACCCGATGTACCTGGTATCCTGAATAAGTTAAGAGATGGAAAATTATGGCTAATTAGCAATCATAATCCTACTGATCTCTGGCAGGTGGCATCCAGAAATCATCTTCTTCTATTTCACCATCCTTTTTTTAGAATCCCTAATCTTAGAGACGATCATAATAATCAATCCAGACAACCTAAAAAGTATATAAGCAATTGGTTATGTTCTTATCTGTAGAAACATCAACACTTATCTTAATAAACAATCTAAACAACCTCTAAGCTATTAACCAAATCAACTGACTGCCAGCCCAATCACATGCCAGAGGGACTAAAAAAGACATTGCATGCAGTCAAATAATCTTGGCCTCACAAAATACACTTTCCACGTAAAGGGGAAAAAGAGCACTTAAAACTGTACTCAATTCCATAAACCTGTTAGCCTGCACAAACTATTATTTGTTGATATTCAGATTGTGGCTCAATCCTTTGAACATTTCCATTGTAAGAAGCTTCGGGTTAATCACTGTTATATTGTTTGGTCCATTATCATAACATCTTCACACTTCCTTTAAAAGTGTTCTCTGCCAACCACCAAATATTACTATCAAACCCATCATTTATTTTTAGAAATAAATAAATAAGGATGGTTATTGCACAGTCTCTCTTCATGGCAAATTATAGAAATAAATTAGAACTGAAAATTAGATGGGTACATTTACTCCTTACTTTATGGGCCTAGCAAGCTAGAACATTTGAATTAGTTTTCCACAACCTACCCTTAATGGTCATATTGTTAGATGCACGTGTATCTTATTATCTTATTTAAAATATCTCAGTAATATATGTGCACAACAGCAGAGCCCTCCTATGCCTGCTGTTGAGTGTGTTTAATGTTGACAATTGAACCATAAGGTAACAGACTTGGACATATTAAGCTCATTTCACGTGCATGTAGTGTAGCAATTATACAAACATGAAACCGAAGCATGTGTCTTAAATAGTCACATGAAACGCTTGCTTGCTCACATTCTACGTTCTGGATCACACGTACCAGAACGTGGTACGTTAACGTTCTGGATCGCTTGGGATCACAAAGTGGATCACTAACTTTACGGTTTTGAAGCAATGTGGTTTGGCGTATCAAAATCAATCGGTTTAGTGTACCAATGGTCATGGGTTCGGCGACTTAATAAAACGGGTACTACGATTTTAGTGCAAAATCAGCAGGTTATGTTCACTTATTTTATTTTTTGGTGAATTATGAAAAACATGCAAGTGTATCAAGTTTTTCAAAGAATGAAAATTAATATAGATGGAATTTGGTATGTTTTAAATTAAAAATGATGATTTTCATTCTTTGTTTTAATTCAAGAATGAAAATTAATATATAGGAAAAATGTGTTTTTAAACTCTTAAGATTGAGTATTTAGGTACATCGGATACCTTCTAAACATGAATATTTGAACTGTCATGGACAGCGTTGTTTCAGATAGCTTCACTCCTCTTTTAGTTTTGAAAGTCTAAATATATAAGAGATAAATCATTATATAAATAACACTTACATAAATTATTGAACTTAACTAAAAGATGTGAGTTCATACACACACATACCTTTGAGTTTTCTTTTCATGATCCATACGAAGTTTATGCACATTCACCACTTTCTCAACTTCCTGACTAAGCCAATTCCTCAAAGTTTTGATCTAAAAGTGTAATATAGTTAGCACCTTTTTGATACTGACACTATACATTGGCTAAAAGAAAGTTATAACTGCTCAATATTATACTTGTGGTTCAGATCATTTAGCTTTTGACAACATTCTAAATCTAGCAAAACGGTCCAAGCAATTACATATAGCTATATCTAGTGTCTCCCTAAATACTCGTTATTTGCCCTCACTCTATGCAATTACCTATACAAAGAGAATTATCTTAAAATGGGATTTAACTTAAAATGGGATACAAAGAGAATCAGCTAATTATCTTAAGTTGTATCCCATTTAGCTTTTGACCCATATTATGTATCCAACGATTTAAAAGGAAAACAACAGTAAAATATCAAAGTAAACCATAAAAGTATACCTTCATGCTTCCTAAATAGTAGGGTTCACTTGGGTATCTAGAAGCTCAGAACTCACTTCCCAAAGAGCCTGCTTCTCTGCATAATACTATTTTCAGATCCATTTACGTGTTAGCATAACATAGAGTCGTAATCAAATGATCAATTCATGCAAATGAGTGGTCAATGTGTATATGTGCAAGGACAGAGACGCAAACTGATGTTTCCTGATGCCGCGACCATATTTACAACAAAAATCCGTGTTAAAGTACTTTACTTCTATTAGTTAGTTTAGTTTGGAGATGTAGTAATGTTATTGATGGGTTTGCTGGTGATTTTGATTGATTATTGTCTTACGATCCAATATATTCAAATTGGATCTTATAAGATCACATATTATAAAAGCATTTACCTTAAAATCTCGGCTAGCAAATTAAGCAGGTTTCCACTCGGCCATGAAACTAACTTCTGGAAAGTGACGCCATATTTAAGCCCAAACGACCATGTCACAGGTTGAAAAAACTGAAAAACATAGTAAATCTCGACTGTCACACTAAAAAACGCACTACTTGTGAAACAATAAGTTCTGGATAAAAGTACCAAAATACTTAAAAACAACAAACTTGCCTCTAATGAAGATATATCTCCCCATGCCCTCCAATTTCAGAGTACAAACAACTTAGCTGCATAAACATAAAAATCAAATTTCAGAGTACAAAAACAATTCACAACTTCTATTTTACCCAATAAACCATGAGTGTGAAAAAAATAGGCTTTACATACCTAGGCTGATCAGGGAGACCTCAACAGCGTATATATTAATCAGCAGGTGGTGGTGGTACATCGAAGGTGGTTGAACGACGGTGACTATAGCCGGAGAAGAGGGGTTGGGATGGCGGTGACTCTTGTGCTATTGGAATGAAGTGTGTGTTTTGGGCGGTGAAAAGTGGGTATTTTAGGTAAGTGTGTTTTAGGTGCACCAGGAAGAAGGGAAAAGAGACACCTAGCTTATGTGGAGGATAATGTGTCCCCGTGCTTAACATGCCCCCTGCAAACGATGACATACACAATCAAAAAAATGGTCCGTAAAAAGGCCCGTACTATGTACCCTTGATTTTAATTAAAAAAGTAGATATTTACAGATGGCTCTGACAAAACACTATGTAGGGAATATGTTTCAATTTCTTTCAACGACATGATCATAATCATCAACAACTTCCGCTTAATTTTTATTAAATAAGCAAATATTTCGAGATAAATTAGCACCATTTGCAGCCTGTCCATGATGATGTTTTGGTGCCCAAAAGTTTGACCTGTATCGTCCCATTTGCCTCCAAAACACGAACCAACTGCGTCCACACATTCAATGAAACATCATGCTATACAACCCTGAAAAGCACTCGATAGTGACCATTTGTTAGCCTCGCCTCATAACAAAAAACCTTATGCAAATATAGAGTCGCAATAACTGGGTTTAAACATTCGCGGAAGTTGCTTGTTATATTTAACATTTTCTTGGAGACCTTCAGGTCTAGTGAAACATTCTGGTATTTTCTATGTCATGGGGAAATATAAACAAATTCATTGTCGATATCGACTCATTCCAGAGACTGAGCTACTTAAGTCTTCAAGGGTCCTGTTCTTACACCCCTAAACTATGTATATGGATCATATTCCAAATGCTTATGAACATTTAGTCTCATTCTGTTAGATAACTAACTTTGTACTGATTTTTTAATCCTTGATTTGATTAAAAGTTAAGGAACTAATTTGAGTATCCCGATTAAAGCAGCTTATTAACCTATTATATTATCTGAACATATTATTCAGTTTTGAGTACCCAAATAGACTATGTTTAACAGCATATTAAAGTGAATCGTTTTCAAAAATAGATAGCTAATACGCCAATAAGCAGAAGCCATTTCAAATAAGCAAATCCCAAAATATAATTGATGCTTTATGATAAGACAAACCAAAAGTAATGCTTTTTAAGCAATTTATTACCTTTGAGCAAAGCATGTATTTTTAGACTTCCATGTTTCTTCTTTCTTAGCCCGTAACATTACGTCAAACACATTGCAAGCATCATTCAAACCACCACCAAACAATCCAATTTGTTAACACCTACCTTAAATAATTATGAAGATAACCAATCAACAACTTGATATAGATAAACTAACTTTGAACATCTAATTAAATCTTACCGTGAATTGTATGTAATCTCAAATTGCATTAAAACTTGTTCAAAAAGGTAATCCAAACACCTCTTAAATCAATTAAGTTTACTAAACAACCTTATACAGTGTAGTCATTATGTTGGGTTCAGTTCCTGAGCCCTTTAGTCTTTCAGTAGATTTAAACATAAAATCCCCTAAGTGTTTCTCAAGCTGAAGTCTTTCAGCTTGAGTCGCTGAAGCTTCTTCAGCGTCAGCTCTTCAGGTCCTTAGAAGATTGGGAAGTATCTTCACTTCAGTGTATGCAGCGGTACAGAAACTGAAGAATGACTCTTGGAAAGAGCTTCAGTTCAACTTGGTTGACAATTCCAAGCTGAACGTTGTCTATCTCCTTAACAGAAGTTGAAACATGTTGTTTCACTTCTAGAAGGTTTACACGGAGGGAAAAAGATTGCTTTATGTCAAAAGGAATAAAGCAATCTCCTTGGGAAATGTTACTTCTAAAGTTGGTATAGAAGTACATCAACTTTCCTTAAAGGACTGCACCTGGTACTATAAAGCATGTGTACATTAAATGGTAGCTCAACCACCCATTTAATGCTTGACATGTGTATTAGGTTAACTTATAAACCCTAATCCCTTTGCCTATAAATGGAAAGGGATTCCCAGAGTAAATGCCATCTCTTCCAATTAATGTGATACACATTGAAGAGTTCATTTATCTCTCAAACAAACTGAACTGTACTATTGAAGCTGAAGCTTCAGTTTAGTCATAAGTAGTTTGTTTTCTTACTCTCTTAACTTTGGTTAGAGTTTAAGTTTGAAGGAGATAACACCCCAATTGTCATTCAACCACCTTGCTATTCCGCAAGTAAGGTGTGTCATAGATTCTAATAGAAGTCTATACGTTAAAAGTACTTCTGTGTGTTTTAAACTTGTTCTTTATATTGTTCATATATATTTGTTTAAAACTCACTTCGTTGCCATGGAATCTGATTAGTTTAACTTGATAAACCTTATATCAGATTCCAAGGGACCAACAAGTGGTATCAAAGCCTTCTGGTTTATAAAATCCCTTGAAAAGGGATATATAAAGGCTCAAAGATTTTTAAAATCAAGATCCATCTTAAATGGCAGCAGTAGAAGTACCACGGACTCTTGAATACATGGGTGACCAATTAAATGCCGCTCCTGTACTAGAGGTGGAAAATTTCACCAATTAGAAAAAGAGGTTCATGTGCCATATCATTGGTATTGAACCTCAATTTGAAAATATCATTAAAAACGGTCCTTTTATTCCCATGATAGCTGGTCAAAGGAAGCTAGAAGGACAATGGACTGTAGATGAGTGAAAGGCTGCTAACTTAGATCATCGTCTCAAAAGTCTCATCATGTTTGTCCTTCCAAATGACCAAATGAATTCTGTCATAAATTGCTTAACTGCTAAATCAACATGGGATGAGCTGATACTATATCACGAGGGCCCCTCTGATGTGAAAGAAAGTAGGTTCATGGACCTGAAGTTGTGCTATAACACCTTCATATTCAAAGAAGGTGAATATCTAACACAAACTTTCACCAGATACAAAGCTTTTATGAATGAGTTAGTAAATGATGGAATTAACCTTTCAAAGCTTGAAATAAATACTGGTTTTATAAATGGGTTACCAAAGAAATGGCTAAGTTTTTGCCAAAGTCTCAGACACACAAATCATGTAAAAGATTCTGAGCTTGCTTCTCTATTTGGTAAACTCAAATATGAAGAAAACCTAATAGACAGTATTTATGAGACTGAAAAGAACAATTCTCTTGTCTTTGCAACACCTTTGTCAACTGCTTTCTTCTCTACCTCTATTGTCATGGAATTTCAAGATAGTCCCGATGATGAAGAGGATACAAGAAGCAGTCATGAGTACCTAAATGACCTAGAAGAAGAATATTAAGCAAGAGCTCTTTTGGTCAAGTCTAAAAGATTCTTCAAAAAGGGTACTCAAAGGTTCAGCAGTGCAAAAGCAACTGACCAAACTGAATGCCACAAATATGGCAAGAATGGTCATTTTACAAGAGACTACTAGTCAAAGACTTCCGTTCCATCATATCAATCACCCTTTCAATCAAAATCTCTCAGTTCCCTTCAGCACCAGGGACTTTGAAGCCAAATACAACAAAGTCAAGGCTAAACTGGCACTTTTAAGTTCAAGTGCTTCAGCTTCCAAAGCCTCAACGGTAAAGAACAAAGGTCTTATTACTGAAGCCTATGAATGGGATAAAGAAGAAGTGTCATCATATGACAATGAGATGGTGAAGGTTAAAGTGCTTATGGATTTAGCTGAAGATAATGATGCTGTCTGCAAAGAAGGTGCCAGAAATGGTGAATAGGTAAAGATCTCAATGAGAAAGGTACACACTCTTCTTAAAATGGAAGATAATGATGATATAAAAACCTATCTAGATTATTTGTGTATTGATCTAAATTATGTTGAAGAACAAAGAAATAATCTTTTGTCAAAACATAGAGATCTTGTTCATGAACTGAATGCATGCAAAGAACAAATTTTAGTATTAAAACAAGCAAAACTTGATTTTCTTACCATGCAATATATAAACACTAAGATTCTTAAAGAGAATAAAAACTTAAGAATTGAACTGAAAGAGCTAACAGTAATCACTGAAACATGGCTTAACAGTTCTAATAAAGTAAATCAGTGTATCAGTAAACAAATACCCTCTCAAAAAAGAGAGTTCTGGGAGTTGATCAACTCACTGAAGATCCCTCCAGTTTTGGGAAAAAGGCCCTAGTCTTTGTAAAGTCTTCAGATGATGACAAAAGTGTCCATACCTGGTGTTGAAAGACCTTGGCTGTCCAAAACTGAAGGTTTTATTCTGCTAAATCATGATACTAGTAGGATACTCCCAGTTGAGACACAAAGAAACACAATTGATCCTTCAGTTGCTGTCACCGACTGAGTATGATTCAGCAGATGAATCTTCAGTCTGCAACACCCCTTTTCCTCCACTGAAGAAGTTGAATGGTGCTGAGCCTACTTCTGGACCAAAGACTATCAAATCAATTTTGAGGTCAAAATCCACATTCAAAGCTGAAACTTTAAAAGGTGCCATAATAAATAAACCATCCTCAGCTCCTGATAAGGGTAACAAAAACTCTTCAGCTTCAGTAGTTAACTCAGCTCCTGCTGGTAAACTAAAGAGTGTGAAAATTGAAGATGATCCTCCTTTAGCTATTGTAATGAAAGAACTTAACAATCTAAAATTACAATTTAGCAAGAATCAGTCATCTTACTCCAGAAGTAATCAACCACAACAGGTTCCACAAAATGCACTTCAAAACAAATACAAAACACAATTCAAAAAGAGTTGTGATTTGTGTGGCTTAAACAATCATCTCTCTAAAAATTGTTATAAAGTTCTGTTTTGTAAAAGGTGTGAGAAAACTGATCACAGAACTTGTGATCATGCTGAGTACATTTCCACCATGAACATGTCTCAGCATCTCAAAAGTCTGGGTAGAGCTTCTTCAAGATCTAAAATCCCAAGACCATCAAAACGCTTCTTTCCACCTTGCACACACTGTGGTTGTATAGATCATTTATCCAATGAATGTTTATACTATCCCATATGTGGATTATGTGGAAGTTATGACCATGACACAAATGGTCATAATAGGATTATCTCTCTAGAAAGAGAGATCAATCCAAGAAATCCTCAACATACATTCAAAAGATGTAAAGTTTGTGGTAGCTCAACTCATACCACAACTGATCACTATGATATTAAATGGTTCAAAAGAGGTGAAGCACTTTAAGCCGAAAAGGTTGTGGCTCTAAAATCAACTAGATCTGAATCATCAAATGCTAACATATTCCACTAAAAGGTGGGTTTTTAAGCGAAACTAACCATTCTGAACGTATTTGTGTAGTGTGACATCAAGAATCCCGTATTTGGTACCTGGACAGTGGATGCTCAAGGAATAGAAACTGGTTTCAAGAGTTACCTGCACAAATATGTGGAACAACCAAGACGTAAAGTGGTGTTTGGAGATGACTCTACATGCACAACTGAAGGGTATGGTTCTATCAAATGTAATGGTATAGTTTTCACAAAGGTAGCATTTGTAGATGATTTTAAATACAATTTAATTAGCATTAGTCAACTCTGTGATGCTATATATATTGTTCAGTTTGATGAGAAAAGAGGAACAGTCTTCAACTCCAACAAAGAAGTTGTAATGATTACTCCAAGAGTAAAAGATGTTTATGTTCTTGTCATGACATCCTCTTCTCAAGAGTCTTGCTTTTTTGCCAAAGCCTCTGAAAATATTAACTGGCTTTGGCATAAAAGACTTGCTCATCTAAACTTTAAAACAATCAACAAACTGGCAAAACAAAATCTTGTTATTGGTCTTCCCTTACTTGTCTACTCAAAAGATAAACCATGTTCATTATGTGAAAAGGGAAAGCATCATTGGGCCAGCTTCAAAACAAAACAGACATCTTCTATCAAGAAATGTCTTCATCTTCTTCACATGGATTTATTTGGACCTATAACTCCTAGGTTCATTAACCATGAAAAGTACACCCTTGTCATTATCGATGAGTACTCAAGGTACACCCGTGTATACTTCTTGAAGAAGAAAAGTCAAGCACCTGAAACCGTCATGTCTTTCATCAAAAGAGTTGAAAATCAAAATGACATCAAAGTCAAACAACTCAGAACTAACAATGGTATTGAATTCAGGAATAACATTCTTATCAACTTCTGTGATGAAGAAAGGATCTCTCAAAACTTTTACTCTTCCTACACACCTGAACAAAATGGTGTTGCTGAAAGGAAAAATAAAACCCTTATAGAAGCTGCAAGAACAATGCTTTCAGGATCTGTCTTTTCTAAACAATACTAGACTGAAGATGTAGCCACTACATGCTACAATCAAAACAGATCCACTATTGTGAAAAGATATCTCAAAACTCCTTATGAAATTTTTAGTAAGAGAACCCCAAACATTAATTTTCTTCATGTCTTTGGATGTCCAGTTTACATCCACAATCATAAAGATCACTTAGAAAAATTTGATGATGGTTATCTTTTTAGATACTCACTTGTTTATAAGGCATTCAAAGTCTTCAATACTAGAAGACATCAAACTGAATAAACCTATCACATCACATTTGGTGAAAGCCCTGATGCTATCAAATTCTCAAAACCTTCAGTTGACAACATCAGCATTGCTGAAAATAAAAGATATCCATCTGATGAATATCTTCATCCTTATGAGCCTTCTCAAAGATATCAAACAAACATCAATGATGTATCCTTCATAGAACTCTATGAAAGTCATGAACCAGTTGTTTATGAAACTGAAGTTTCATCCGACCAAAATGGTCAAACTAATCAAAATGATCAAACTACTTAGACTGATGAAATCTTCAATGATAATCTGTCTGAACATTCCAATCATAACAATGATGAACAAATCATTGATAATCTCCCAAACACTGAAAACATTCAGATCTTTGAACACTTATCTTCTCTAAATGTAGAGGATACTTCAGTCCAAGATACAATTTCAATCCCAAATCCACCCCTACCCATTCCATCAGTGGTTACTCCAGCTCCTCAAGACAGATGGTCTTAGGACAAACACATTGAGCTAGTCAATATCATTAGAAATACAGGGGCTGGAATGCTCACAAAAGCCATGGCCTAACAACTTAGTGTTGCTTCAGCTTATGAATGTTTCTTTTGTAGATTTTCTCTCTGAAGAAGAACCTAAAAAGGTCTCTGAAGCACTAAAGCATCCTGGATGGGTTGATGCCATGCAAGATGAACTAAACCAATTTTCCAGAAACAAAGTCTGGACATTAGTTCCTGTACCTTATGGCAAAACCATAATTGGCTCAAAATGGGTTTTCAGAAACAAAAGGGATGAAACTGGAATAGTCATTAAAAACAAGGCAAGACTTTTAGCTTAAGGCTACAATCAACAAGAAGGCATAGATTATGATGAGACCTTTGCTCTAGTTGCAATACTTGAAGCAATCAAAATCTTTCTTGACTTTGCCACATACATGAACTTCATTGTTTATCAAATGGATATCAAAAGTGCATTCCTTAATAGTAAACTAAAAGAAGAAGTTTATGTCAAACAACTACCAGGTTTTGAGAGCAATGAGTTCCCTAACCATGTCTGCAAACTAGACAAAGCCCTTTATGGACTTAAACAAGCTCCAAAAGCATGGTATGAAACTCTCTCAACCTTTATCACCGAATAAAGTTTGTAAGAGGTAAGATAGACAACACTTTGTTTGTCTACAAAACTCAAACTGATGTGATTCTGGTTCAAATCTATGTTGATGATATTATCTTTGGGTCCACTAGCACAAAATTATGCAAACAATTTGCTAAACTGATGACTCAAAGATATGAAATGAGCATGATGGGTGTCCTCACCTACTTCCTCGGATTTCAGATTAAACAATCTGAAAGAGGCATTTCAATCAACCAAGAAAAATATGTCAAGGATCTGCTAAAAAAGTATGACATAAATGATTCATCAGTGAAAACTCCAATGGTACCCCCTAACAACTTAGGACCTGATCTCAGTGGAAAAGCTGTAAATGAGACTCAGTATAGAGGTATGATTGGATCACTAATGTATCTAACTGCAAGCAGACCTGACATTCAATTCTCAACTTGTCTCTGTGTAAGATACCAAGCAAATCCTAAGGAATCCCACCTTATTGCTGTTAAGAGAATTTTTAGGTACCTAAAAGTACTCCCAATCTTGGTCTGTGGTATCCAAAATGTTCAAGTTTTAATCTAAAAGGATACTCAGACTCTGACTATGTTGGTTGCAACATGGATAAGAAAAGCACCTCTGGTGCTTGTCAGTTGCTAGGAGGCAAATTTGTGTGCTGGAGTGCTAAAAAGCAGCAATCTGTTGCTATGTCATCTGCTGAAACTAAATATGTAGTTGCTGCTAGATGTTGTGCCAACCTTTTATGGATGAAAAGTCAACTCACTGACTATGACATCATATATGAAAAGGTAACCATATTTTGTGATAACACCAATGCTATTGCAATCTCAAACAATCCAGTGCACTCAAGAACAAAGCATATTGATATCAGATATCACTTTATGAGAGATTATATTCTCAAAGGGGACATTGAATTACATTTTATTCCCACTCAATATCAACTTTCTGATATCTTCACCAAGCCTCTAGATGAGCCAACTTTCAAAAGATTGATTGTTGAACTAGGTATGCTGAACATTGATTCAAAACCTGAAGCTTCAGTACTGTCTGAAGAAAATTGAAGCTTCAGTGATTTCATCCTAAGCTGAACAAATTTTCATGTTAAAAGTCAGTTCAGTTTTTGCATACAACCTTTAGCTATCTCTCGAGTGAAGTAACTGAGCAGTCACATATGTCTCATTCATGGATTTGCATGAGCATGTGTGGTTTTGTCACCTTCGTTGGAAGATTAATGATGATGAAGGTTACAATAATCATTTCAGCATGACATAACATCAAACCTGAACCTAGCTCAGCCTTTTCAAACATCAATCTCAAGGTTAATTTTAAAACAAATGTGATTTTCAAAAAATAATATTTATATTTACAAATATTTCCTTTCCCAAAGAGTTGTTTTAGCTTCCATTTACTGACTCAATAAAAATGGAGGCTAACAATCTCCCCCGAAGTGAGTTCATTTGATGACACATCCTATCATGAGATAGTGAGATTGCTTTTTGTCCGTATTAAGCTCGAGGTTCTTGGTCCTTTGTCTTCGTTTTAAGCTAGTTCCTTCATGCTTTGGCGATCTTGACTTTGAGCCTTTGTAATTGTCCTTTAACCATCTTTGCCATCTTGGCGATCTTTGTCTTTGACTAACATGTCTCATAACATTTTTGCATTATCTTGAAAGCATCAATTCAGAGTAGCGGAAGTCTTTGTCTTCCAATCTGAGCTTTCTTAGATGGTAATTTCTTCGTAGATTGGCATTAAATGGGGATAGAGGTTGCCGTTACCACGTTTGACCTGCAGGTTTACGTTTGATAACGAGAAAATTGATTTGAAAATCATCGACGTGTCACTCTTAAAAGAGTTTTTAGTAAAACATCGAGAGTGTCAATGTTTTTTTATCAAAATTCAATCAACCGTCAATTCATTTACTGACCAAATCGATATCGCGTTTGGTCACAAGGTTTGATTCATATATAATCTCGCAAGTCACCTACCGCCATTGCTGTTTGATGATGACACTGTAAGGAATTCCATTCGACATTGGAATACTAAAGAGTATCACTCTGAAATGGTTACTGGCAAATATCACAATGATATTTGCGTAGGACTCTTGATAACAAGCTTTGAGAACCTGATGATTTTCAATACAAGTATTGAAATGGGAAGTGGTCCTAACGAGAAATTTTTTAATTGATCTCTTGCTCTAGACAGTCGATTAGTTGCATTTTGTTTTAGTAACTCGGAGGCTGAGCTTTTTGCCACCTATTCCAATATTAACGATCATCGGAATTGAGATTTCAATAGAAGACAAATGTAACAATTATTCTGTGATTAGAAACCCAATGGCTGAGAATGTTGTGCATTGCAAATCAAACTGTCACATGATGTCGTTTATCAATGACACAATCAACTGGTAAACTGAAAGCATATGATATATTGAACCCGGTATCTATCTGCCGTTAAGTTGTGTGGATGGGCTTCTTCATTAGACCTTTATCCATACATTTATTTTCCATTCTTCAACGCCTTCAATGCTTACCAGGACTTCATTACTAACACCTTGTTGTGCATTGTTCGAGTGTTAAGTCAATCTTAGTCGTCATATTTCCCATTTACATTCATCCTCCAATCATACCTAAGGACTCTGCTATTCAACTTTTATTAATCCTTGGGTAGATCCTACAGTTCTGGTTGGAATCATAGATAGATTCCTAACCTAACCACCTTTATTAACTTCAGACTCGCGTGAAATACGATGTTGTTGGTATTAAGAATCGACCATAAAACTTTTTCAGCACATTGAGATCCAATTAGATCATATTTTAAATACAATTTCTTCCTTAATTTAAATTATAAACACTTAGTTTATTGAAATGACATTGTGATAAAATATGTCATGAAAAATTCAGTGGGAGAAAAATATTATCAGCATGAATGGTTTGGAACATTTTGATAATGTTTTGAATACATAAGAATTGTCGTTGTTGATGTATCCAAGAACATTAAAACTTTGTTTTTCGAAAAACTCCCCCTCAAAAATAGGACCAATTGAAAAATTGTTGTCTTTTTGAAAACATTTGGAGGAAGGAGTGTTTTAACACACAATTTGAAAGATTATGAATTGTCATCGAGAAATTCTTGAAAAATTTTGTTCAACTTTTAAAAAACCAAATGTTAGAAGTGACTTCTCTCTAACGTAAGGGTAAGCGCACTGAACGTACACTGTCCATTTTCTTGAGCTAAAACATTGAATGTCTTGTAAGAACAGCTCAGAAACCGAGAAACTTTAATTTTTCTCGTTGTGTAGGATACATTATAAACCTTCCTTTATTTGAAGATCCGGTTATGTAGTTACTGATATTTACACATAACCCATTTAGAAAATAAGAAATGACATGTGTTTGAAACTATTTGCAACTCTCTGCTCGACTTCTTTACACACCCGTGACAATGTTAATCGACATTTTCTATAGCACGAAATGTTAATCGATTCCAAGAGACTATGTCGAGAAGAATCTTTTGGAAAATTTTCTTATTTTCTGATTTTGTATTTTCTTTTTAAAGTTTTATAATTTTTGTATTTTGCTTTTCTCAAAAATATGTAACAATGGTGATGTTTAGATGATGATTGTTCAAGCAGTCTTATTTGTCAGAACCTCCAGTTGCAGCTGAGAGTCAAAATCTCATAACCAACCTTCTGACAAGATACTTAAAACCGATACCTCAGGAAGGGCCTTTTCGTAAACATGTCAGCTAATTTAGGTATTCAGTTCAGACAAAATATAATTCAATTATACCCATTTTTAACCTGGTTCCTTTATGAAGTGATACCGATATGGGATGTTGCTTTGTCCGGAATGTGTACGGGGTTGCATGAGATTGCTATGCTGACTAGAGAGCATAGTACAACGTATTTTGTTGTAGTTTTTGAAGCCATAATCTTGAAGCTGTGTCCGTCATCCACAATTATTGAGCACAACTTGCAGATAATGCACCATACTCTGCCTCTGTCTGACGACATTGCAGTGCATTATTGTTTCTTGACACAATCCAGCTTACAAGTTAATCACCAAGGACTGTATCCCCTCGAGAAGTGCCTTTTTCGAGTATCAAGGCATCCGCATGATAAGCGTCTGAAAATGCTGTTATTCAAGCCAGAATCCTTTGATACCGGAAGTCCCCCATGTTAATGGTAACCCTTTAGGTATTAAAGATTCTTTTAACCTCCTTGAGTGCTTTTGATTGGTCGTGCTGATATCGTGCAAAAATAGCATACTGCTTTGCACTAAGTCTGGTCTACTAGATGTCACGGTAATGAGTGACCCGATTTTTACTACGATAATGCAGATTGGTCCAACGGCTTCCTCCACTCAAGTCTACATCTATCTTGGGTTTTGTGCCAATGGAGTAACCAATGGATGACAATTGGTCCAGTATATGCTTTTCAGAATTTCTAAAGGCGTACTTGGCCTGATTGATAAAATACCTTTTGGGGACTGGGTGGATCTGAAGTCCTAAAAAGAATTTCATCTCCCCCATTAAGGACATTTCAATCTACTGTGCATTAATTTTTTCCAAATCGTTTTGAATATTTAGATTGTCGATCAAAAAAATTATGTCATCAACGTAAAATCTGCACAAGTATAATATCCTCCCACGTTATTTTTATCTTGATAAAGTTGGAGTCAATGTACCTTTAGAATAAGCCTTTGGACATCAGGATTTGATAGTTTCATCGTGACAGCTCTTGGAGCCTTGCTTAATCCATACACAGCTTTCCTTAGAAGGTAGACTTTTCTGATGATCTGGATCAACGAACCCGTTCTGGCTGAACAACATACCCCTCCTCCTTCATGGACCATATTAAGAAATGCCGTTTTCCTGTCCATCTGATAGATTGGAAAAGACTTTGAGTGCTTCGTGGGCAACGAAAATCCAAACTGCTTCCAAGCGAGCGACTGGTGCAAAAGATTCCTCAAAATCATTACCCTCTTCCTGAGCAAACCATTAGCAACCAGCGTGCTTTGTTGCGATTACAGTCTGAACTTCATCCTTCTTGTTCTTCCATAACCACTTTAGCATTATAATCATTCTGCAAATGGTTTGTCCGACTATTTCCACAGTCTTTTAGTCCTTTCAAACTGATGAAGTTCATCCTGCAATTGCTTCCGATCCATAGCAGAATCAGCCATTGCTTCCTTAATGTTCTTCGGTTCAACAATACTCACCGTGAGCACGAACATACATATTTCAGGATCTGTAGCAAGCTGTCGTCTTGTTTGAACTGCATGGTTGATTTTCTACGAACTTGTCTAATGGATGAATCTCTGGTCCATCGGTATTCCAATGACTTTGTGGTTGAAAATGAATGCACATCAGTATTATCAATGTTGCGTTAGTAGACTCACCAATATTCTTGTACCTCGTGTACAAAAAGGATTGATAAAATTCAGTTCTTGAATGAGGCATTCGGATGCTTAGATCATTGTTGTTTCCTCAGCTTTGAACCGTGTGTTGGAATGTAATATTCCTTCAAGTTAAAGACTGAAGAGAAATTCCTACCTTGTTGTGACGGAATCTGTCTCACTCTGCTGAAGGAATAACATTTTGTCTGGGGCACAGGGTCAGAGTGTCCATAATCTGACTGCCTTATGTCCTTGGAGGAATGAGGCCTGAAGAGACATTTTCCCAACAGACATCTCTTGTCGTTGTGGTGCGAGACTGAACTGTTGTGATCAGACATCATATATCGTTGGACGACCGAGGCTTGAACTGTTGTGTTCAAACGTCATTTTGAACATTGAGTCAATTAGATCATATTTTAAATACATTTTCTCCACATTGTCTTCCTAACTTCTTTAGCGCGTTCCAACTGATCAAGATAGGCTTTGGATGGTGGTTTGAAAGTTTCATAAAGACTATTTTGATAGGTGTAATTGTATGGTTTCACTTTGTCTTTATCCAATTTTGATCTACTCTCTTTTTAAGATCACTTTGTCGTTCCCCATCGGGGCAAAATCCGATTTGCAGATCTGAAGTATCAAATGGCTCTCATCACAAACGAGGCTTCCAATCAGATTGAGCTTTTTTTGAGTACTTGGATTAAGCAATGGTGATCCTACCATGATACGTTTGCGCATTTTGGGTTCTAACAATGGAAATGGTTTGAATGACCCTGATTGCGTTTATAAAGAAATCCTTTAACAAACTTTATTTGTTTGTCCATTTCATCACGTGTCAATGTCCTTTACCTCCTTAACCTTTAAATCCGAAATTACCTTAGTTTTCTCTTTGAGTTGACCTTCAAATTGTGACCTATTTAACAGACTCTTTTTGACTAGCTCATCGTGTTTCTGATTGACAACTGAAATTTCATAGGTTTTAGTTTTTAAACCCTCTTTTATGTCAATGTTTTTAATAGCTAATAGTCCTAGAGTGTCATTTAACTTTGTTTGAAGTATTTTATAATCACTCGTTAGGTCATTAAGGGCCGTGTACTTCTCAAGCTCAGTCTGTTTGGTCTGAAGTGCAATCAGAGAACTATCCCGACTGCTAGTAGCCTCCCCCAGAGCCCTACTAGACTCATCCAAGTTAGTTTTGCACTCCTTCAGTTCTTGAGTTAATGATGCGTTTGCTTTCTTTAATTGCTTTAATACCGTTTTGTTTTCCTCCATGTCAAGAGTCAAATTAGCAATTAAATTAGCAAGCGCAACACGCTCATCAACACATTCAGCCGCATTTTGATCATCCTGATTATCATTAGTACATAATATTTTGATGAATCAGGAATGACTTTGCTATCCTCCTTCTCCAAAACATATGTTCGATAATAGGATTCAGGTTGCTCATATGTCGTCCTCTCATTGGCAAACACATCTTTTCACATGGTTTTGTTACCTGTTCAATGGCGTATCAGTAGAACTTGATTCCGCCGTGAGACCTCCAGAATCTTTGCCAGTAACTGCAATTGCTTCCAAACTTGTCTCAATCTCTTCATACCTTGTCTTCAAGCCAATCACTTGCTCAGCTTGAAGTGGAACACCTTGTTCAGCTTGTTTGGCACAACATCATCTTCTCCTTGTGATACGCAGAGTCTTTAAGCCCCGCTTTGGCTTCCTGCTATTCCCTTGGCATAGTTGTCCCAAAAATCCCTTGCTATTAAAGCACTGTATCCCCATATTGTTGCCTACCGACTTGCCTACTGTCTCCCTAGCCCCATCAACTGTCATCGTCCCTTTGATTCCCAAACGCCCTTGACTGATTGAGTCATAAAGAAGCCGTTCCCGTGTTCAAGACCTCACTTCGGGGGAGATTGTTAGCCTCAATTTATTGAGTCGAACAAGGAAGCTCGGTCACTCTATGATGGAGCTTCGGTCTTTAATTAGTTAACGTTGTAATAGAATATTATCGGGAATCGGGCTCGATAGATAATCTAATATTGTATATGTTTCGGGTTTAATCCCAAACAAAACCCGACCTTAGGTCCCTAAGTAAAATATCCCACGCGTCGTAGTGATATATATATATATATATATATATATATATATATATATATATAGATATTTTCATAAGAAAATATCTAAGAAATATCTAAATCTAATTTCTATCTTTTTTTTCTCTCATCTCTCTCTCTTCTCTCTCTCTCTAAACCTTTATCTCTTTTCTTATTTTCTTTATTCGATCCGTGTGGTTCGGCATATGAAGTGTTAGACTGGTTCCTACAGTTGTTTAATTAAAATATATTAAAAGAGGATGTCCAAAAGTTAGAATGATCTCATCATCTTTCTCTCACCTACTTTTGCAGTTGAATAGACGGTTGTTCACTTTTCTAGGTGTCAGAAGCATGATGTGCAAACTTTCATTAAATACAAAGTTTAACACACGTTGAAAACAAACCCTAAACATTCCCATAACTTTATAACCTCAAATGAATATTACAATTTCTCAAAGAAAAATTTGTAATTTCATCAATCATATAAATCACAACAAACCCATCAACAACTCATTCTCACAAATTCATCCAGACCTAACCAAACACATACCTCAAACCAGATCAAAACTTCAAAACCCTAACTACCCACAATGGCAGAATCATCCTCACAAAACCCCTCATCACCTGAAATCACTCCCAAAGAAGAACCTGTCACTCTTGACAAACCTGAAAGCCCAAATCCTTTTCTACCTGCAAGTCAGGTTGATTTCACCTTTGATGAGATCACTTTCACCACCAATAATGAAGTTGCACTCCTATATCCCTCACATCCCAACCAAGAATACTTTAAGGATGTGTCAGACTTCATTTCCAAATGCTGTCTAAATGAAGCATTTACAAGAGCCCCAACTCAATACAAAGAGTACCTGAGTGAATTTTGGTATACAACAAAGACCTTAGAAGGCTCTAAGGTTTGGGTATCCACTCCCACAGGTGGAGTTAGAGGAGACATAGGTATTACAACCTTTAGAAATGCTCTTAGGGCACAATACCTACCTCACTCAAGTATGTATGTCTCACCACCCTCCATAATAATAGTAAGACCATGGTTTGCAACAATAGGTTACAGTGGGGAGATTGGGGCAAAAGGAACTCTCAAAAAGAGTTTTCTTCCTCCTAGATCAAATATCCAATAAATATGTCACTATCTTGTATTGTCTGGCCAATGGGGTACAAGTAGATTATGCCAAGTTAATATGGGAGGATCTAATTCATAAGCTGAACAAGAAGACTAGGGAAAAGATTGTTCCCTATCCTAGGTTTATATCTCTTCTACTTGAACATATGATGCCTAAATATGATAATTAGGAGCTCACCATAAACCCCACTCAGGTCTTCAGTGTTTACAACTAGATACTGAAGCCAAACCAACCTAAAGAACCTCCCTTCACTACCCACATGAAAGCCATTTGGAATTTAGATGTGCCTGTGGACTCCAAAGCTCCAAAACCCTCTCCACAAACTGAAGAGGTTCCCCAAGGCAAAAAGCCTGGAGCTAAAAGTGGACTCAGAAGAAAACAATCTTCAAAACTCACATCTGAGTCCAAGACTGAGGCATCGCATCCAACTCCAAAATCAAAAATAAAAAACTGGCCAATCAGTCTTCCATCCCCTCGCATATTTGTCCAGTCTCCGGCCACGAAACCAACAAGCCAAGAAGCTACTCCCCCATCACCTTCCCACACAGTGGTCTGGTGAAATGCATAAAAGAGGCACAACAAGCAGGCTAGTGGCCCAACATCTTTAGGGGCACAGTAAAGAAGGAGCCCCACCCTCACCGCCCCCTAGGTGTTCCCCCGCTATGTCTGCATTTAACTCTTACGCTCCGTCTATTGATTTATTCAGCTTCTTTCATTTGCACCTCCACTCACGCCGCTGTCTGCATCAGACATGAGGCCTCTAGCAGATCCCACAGGCTGAAGCTGATCGCTTAGATTATCTGAGTCCTCTAATGATTCCATATCTTCCTAATAGATATGGATGAAGGAACCAAAACTATTATTTGATCACACATTTACATGGTCTAATCCAAGTGTATCTTGTAGATAAACTAAATCTGCTGGAGATGGTTAGAAACTGCCACACTGAATCAGGTTCAAATGAGAAATCCAGAGCTGATGATCTCTCAAAGAAAAATAATAGTGGAGGAGTTTATTAGAATTCTTAAAAGACATAAGATATATTCTTCACTCCTGACCCCCCACAAGACGATCTATCATTGTTATAGATTGAGAGTGAGGAAGAAGAAGCTGACAAAGGACGACACCCTCATGAACTTCTCTGATATGCTTGAAGACGCTTTTAGTCCCACCTCCTCAATCTCTAAAAACCATCTCAAATTTAAGAGTTAATGGCTCAGTGTTTAATTACTTCAGTCCCTGAGGATGAGCTGGAACAAACAAAGCAAAAAGTGATAGCTGAAAATGCCTTCACTGAATGCTAGGCCTATTATCCAGACATTCATCCCAGCTTACTGATCTTTTTGTTACCTCTCTAAAGCTGAACTCTCCAACATCTTGGCCTGACATACTTTGCTAGCTCTTACAACTAACCTGAAAGAGCTTCCCCTATAATTTACTGAATGTATCTGTAGAAATTAAAGAAACTACTGCAGCTTGTTTAAGATATGGAATCTGAGATACCTGGGGGACTTGAAGAGATTCCAACATAAACTGAGACCTGCACTTCCACTATCTCCAGTCTTATATCCCAGGTAGCTGAACTTAAGAACATTCAATGCGGAACTTCCTGCAGAGTTTTCAAAGCGTATACCAGCTTTAGTGTCTTCAGTTCTGAAAATCTACAAACTTCTGGATTCCCTTCCAAGTCTATTTGAATACGGATACTCAAACCTTGGCAGGTTTACCACTACCCCATGGTGGAAAATGCATATGTCTACAACCAGGATGTTCCTTTTAGCGGCCAAAGCAACTACTTCACCTACTGAGGGGAGAAGAACACCAAAGATGCTGACACAAACCTGAAGATGATTTAGTTGATCTATGGGCAAAAAAATGTTGTGACACATGGTACTACACTAAGCCAAGTTAATCTGTTGATAAATACTGTGCTCAAGATGCTCGAAAAGAAAGAAAAGCCCTAAGATTCATAAACTCTGATGTTCTCACAAATAAGGCCCTATCACACTAAAAAATATATAGGGAATACAGGTCTGATGAAATTCCATCTCTCTCATCTCTTTTTTTTTTTAAGGTTAGTGATTTACATTTGGCATAATGGAGAGAAAAGTAATAACAAGCTTGTCAGACAAAGTGAAAAAGGAATGGAAAACCATTTAATTAATATAGTAAGATAAGATTGGATCAGTCTGACTCAAACTGATCAAGAAATCAAGTATTGACTTAAATAACCCCTCAAAGAACAAGATCCCCCTCTGAATGAGCTAAATGTTTGTTAGCTAACAAGAAAAGAAAAAGAACCAGTGACTTAAAGGACCATTCCTGTCAACAAAGAAACACAAGTCATCAAGTTCAGCATGAGAAGAAAGGAGGGTCATTGAATAGCTAAAGATAGTGAATGGAAATCTGTTTGTACATGTATTGTAATTGAAAGTTAGTAGATTGTATGTGTTAACAGTTTTTGTTGTTCAATTCATATTAATTGTGTTAAGAATAAGTTATTTGCTCACTACAATTGATTTTAACTGAGACTATTTGTATATTCAAATAGGGGGAGATTGTTAGGTTCAGTTCTGAGCCCTTCAATCTTTCAGTAGATTTTAAACATAAAAATACCTTAAGTGTCTTTCTCAGCTGAAGTCTTTCAGCTGAGCCGCTTGAAGCTTCTTCAACGTAGCTCTTCAGGTCCTTAGAGGTTTGGAAGTATCTTCACTTCTGTATATGCAGCAGTAAGAATTGAGAGGACTTTGGAAAGAGCTTCAGGTTCAGCTTGGTTGACAATTCCAGCTGAAACGTTTCTATTCCTTACAGAGTTGAAACGTTGTTGTTTCACTTCTAGGAAGGTTTTACAAGGCGGGAAAAGTTGCTTTCTGTCAAAAGGAATATAAAACATTCTCCTTGGGAAATGTTACTTCTAAAGTTAGTATAGAAGTATATCAACTTTGCTTAATGGACTGTACATGGTACTATAAAGATGTGTACATTAAATGGTAGTCTCAATCACCCATTTAATGCTTGAACATGTGTTAAGGTTAACTTGTAAATCCTTAACTCATTTGCCTATAAAAGGATAGGGATTCCCAGAGTAAATGTTATCTCTTATATTTAATGTGATTACACATTAAAAAGTTCATTTATCTCTGCAAACAACTTAAAATTGTACTACTGAAGCTGAAGCTTCAGTTTAGTCAAAAGTAGTTTATTTTCTTACTCTTTTTATATCTTAACTTTGGTAGAGTTAAGTTCAAAGGAGATAACACCCCAATTGTCATTTAACCACCTTGTTATTCCGCAAGCAAGGTGTGTCATAGATTCTTTATTTGATTCTAATAAAAGTCTATACGTTGAAAAGTACTTCTGTGTGTTTTAAACTTGTTCTTTATATTGTTTATATATATTTGTTTAAAACTCACTTTGTTGTCATGGAATCTGATTAGTTTAACTTGATAAACCTTATATCAGATTCCAAGGGACCAACACTTATTAACATGCTCTTTCATTTTGTGAAAACTATCTTTTACCAAACTGATTGATGAAAGTTCATGAGGAATTTCTTTCTTAAAAACTAGTTCGGATGGAAAGGGTGGTTTTTCAAAAACGGGTGTTAAAATAGGTAAACAATATGCATGTTCTTCAAACAGTTGTTTCTAAGGCACAAAATGCGTAACAAAATGCTCAGATAGTTTATTTAAAGCCACATAATCAACGGGGGCAATATTAACTTTCTTTTCTTTTAAGCTTGGATCATTTTGTTTAGCTAGCATTTTTAACCTACTCTTTTCAGCCAATTCTAAGGTTTCCTCACTATCAGTTACAGACAAAGCAACATGTGTCTTAACAATAGTATTGGCATCATACAAAGTAGGTACTTTTCGTCGAGCTTGAGAGAGATAAAAAGGATTTTAATAACCAAGTGCAGTTTTGTGAGTTTCATCATAAAACACTTAAGGTTTTGTTAACATATGCATTGTTTGCGTGGACTGACCCATTTTGTAAACCACATTGTCTAAAGCTTTGTTTTTATTTTGTAAATCAATTACTTCATCAAGATATTTATCTTCCTTTTGCTTAGACTCCTTTTTCAAACATTCAACAGTTGTTGATAAAGTCTTATGACTTTTAACTGTTGCTTTGAGTTGTAGTTTTAATGAATGTATCTGTTTTCAAAATCCGCAACCTTTGTAGTTCTATCAATAATAACCTGTCTTAATTGACCATTAATATACTTTTCTCTATCATTTAAATCAAACGTTTGTCTTTATTCAAAAAGTTTATATCTCTCAAGCTCGACAGTTAGAGTTTCATTAACAACTATATTTTCCTGCTGCACCTTATTACATTTAGCAACTTGACTAGACATTTCTTCAATGACAGACATTAATAGTGCATCTTGTTGTGCAGAAGAACTAGTGTTTTAAACAACCGAATTTTCATTTTCTTGTAAATATTGCTCATAAGAAATGATATTACTATCACTTGTTATGTCATTTTTTGTGTCATTATCAACAAATAGTTGTTCAGAACACTATGTCTCTTGCACACTTTGATAACTCATACCATTTTCTATATTTGTGTCATGAAATGGTACCACTGAAAGAACATCTGAGTCATAGGAAGAAAGATTGGCCATGAGAACTGCTTTAGCCGAGGGAATATCATCACAATCAGAATCAAAAGCATCAAGATCATCAGTCTGAAATGCTACTGGAGTTGGGATTTCCTGATATGCTTGAGCTGGAACGACTGTATCCCCATTATCTGCTAAGAAGGTCAATTGTTCTGGATCCAAATAAGCTCCTGATTCTAAAGCTTCAGTAAGTAACAACTTTTCCTTAAACCATGCTGAATTCTTGGGCCTTTTTGGTTTAGTGCACTGTCTATCAAAATGACCTTCCTCTTGACAGTTGTAACATTTAACCGCCCTTGCTTGACCTGCAGCCCCTTATCTGTTAACACCCTGATTTGTAGCAGTGTTCCTTGCCCCATTGTTAGCATACCCCTGTGTCTGTCTCCCCTGAACTGTCTGCACGATGACTCTTCCATCTTGAATGGTTGCTTGATTCCTAGGATTCGACGAGGTTCTTAGCTGATTGTTTGTCTGTGGGAAACGAGGACCAAATGCTATGGTTACAAATGCCATTAGCTTGTTCAAATTGGAAATTGGATCATCAGAAGGGTTAAAAGATGGAATCACAAGTCCTAAATCCAGCTCTATAGAAGATGATTGCTGAATAGCAGGTGCTTGATAGGATTGTTACAAAACAGGTGCTTGATATTGTTGTTGATGAACTGCTGGATAAGGAGTAACAGCTTGTGGCAGATACTGTGATTATTGAATAATTGGTGCATCATAAGAACATTGTGGTGCATAAGATGGGTAGTATTGTTGTGAAGCAGATGATAGTTGTGGATAATACTGAGTCGGGTTCAAACAAGATGGAGAATTGGCAACTAAAGCAGTCTGATCCGGATACCTTTGTCTTGCTAAACGAACTTCATTTGCATGAGCTTCATGTTGCCTTAGATGTGCATATAAGTGATCAAAATTTATGGTATGCATGTCTTTTGCTAACTTGACATCCGTGACAAATTTGCTCCATTTAGGTTGAAGATGATTGACAAACTTTGTGTTGACTTGGAGTGGTTTCATTATCATACCAATTGTATGCATATCATTGATCAGCTGGGCAAACCACATGTAATACGAATGAATTGTCTCTCCAAGCATAGAAGTGAATGTGTCAAAATCATCATACAACTTGGACTCACGCTCTTGCAAAGATAACTCTGAACCTTGAATGAGTAATTTGACTCTATCCTAAATATGCTTTGTATCTTCGTTATGATTAACCAAATTGTAAATGTCATGAGGTAAACCTTGCAAAACAATGTTTGTTGCCTTGATATCAACTGATTCATGAATCTTTTCTTCATCTGTAAGATCAGTGTACGTTCGTGCTCTTATCGTTGCTGGAGTAGTTTCATTTTCGGGTTCTACCATTGTTCCATATTGGAAAGGTTCGTTGAGAACTAAATCAACAAGTAACTTTCCATGTTCCTTGCCTATGATGTACAACAGCATACGACATGCCCATGAACTGTAATTAGTCTTATCGAGCATAGGGGGACGGTTGTCAGCCCCGGCAACAATGACATTTTCTGCTAATGATAAACTCATTTTGAATTACTTGAAGTGTGAATTAAAATTATTTGATCGATTCAGTGATTAATGAGAATTATGTTAAAGTGATGTTGTAATAAGTGATTTTAGTCCTAGTTAATTCACGGGATTTTACTAATCTTGATAAAACAGGGAAAATAAGTTAATACTTCACGGGATTTTACTAATCAAAGATAAACCGTTGAAATTAATTAGTTGTCCAAATTGTCACAAAGTCCAGTGACACAAACCGCAAGAGCAGTGACACAAACCGCAAGATCAGTTACACAAACCGCAAGATTTCTGTTGTGCACATACCGCAAGAAATTTGCACAAACAGCAAGACATTTGCACAAACCGCAAGAGTTTAGTTTCTTTGAAATGTCACAAACCGCAAGATTACTTTTCCTTGTATGTCACAAACCGCGAGAATGTTTTGTGCACAAACCACAAGAAATTTGCACAAACCGCACGAATTAACAAAATGCACAAACCGCAAGATTTCTGTTGTGCACAAACCACAAGAAATTTGCACAAACCACCAGAAATTTGCACGAACCGCAAGAGTTTAGTCTCTTTGAAATGTCACAAACCGCAAGATTACTTTTCCTTGTATGTCACAAACCGCAAGAATATTTTGTGCACAAACCGCAAGAATTAACAAAAATGCACAAACCACAAGATCACTTACACAAATCGCAAGATTTGTGTTGTGCACAAACCGCAAGAAATTTGCACAAACCGCAAGAGTTTAGTTTCCTAGAAATGTCACAAACCACAAGATGAAATTTCCATGTATGACACAAACCGAAAGATTCAAACATAAACCACGATCTTCATACTTTTCTGGAAAACCAACTTTTAAATCACTTAAAAGACACACTTTTTGACATTTTGATCCAAACCTTTAGTACAAGTAACTATATCTAAGCTAGAAGTATCTTAAAAACACAAACTTTAATGTTTTTAAACACAAAAATTTTGTTTCAAGAAAAAGTACATACAAAATCTTTAAAAAACATATAAAGAACTTGGTTTTGATGTACAAAATGCACACAATCTCACACAATCACCCCATGGTATTGATACCA